>CAWUFU020000003.1:1800000-2080578 GCA_963921465.1 Triticum timopheevii
GTAATTTAAAATCTTGAAATGAAGAAAAAGATATTTGAAACTAATTGCCGGTTTGATGTGTTTTAAAAATGTACAACCCTTTTCTCATTACTGATGGGCCATTTTATCGGTCAGCCGAATAAAAGCTCTCCTCGTCTTGAAAGATTTGCAGCCCAACAGGCCTGACAAAGCGACTTACTTGGCAAATCACAAGAAAACTGGGCTGTGGCCGTGGACCCAGCTGTCAGCCTCTCCACGTACAGTACTCTTCCGATGGAAGTCGCTCCTTGACCACGTTGACCACGCTGCGCGGTGAGCACCACGGCGGTGGACGACGGCGAGGCCTAGGAAGGGGACAACACGGAGCCGGGGAAGACGCGGTAGTGGAAGCCTGCGCGGAGAGGAGTACGAGGGTTCACTGGTTCGGCTGCGGTGTGAGGATGTCGCCGCCGCAGGGCCTGGCCAGCGGTGGGAATAGTAGGGGGCGGTGAGGTCTCCGCGGCAGCACAGCCGGCCACGGGAGGCAGGAGCATGCGGCACGACCGGCGCTGCTTTGGGCGGCTGGAGCAAGAAGACCAGAGGTTGAAGAAGCACTACGGCCATTGGATGGACATCGTACGATCACTAGAGCTAGAATCGTTCATATTGACTAAGTTGACAAAGCCCTTCATCCCCGTCAACTTAGTAGGCCCACAAGACAGCCTACCACCAAGGTGGGTCCCAGCTAGCCGGGGGAGTATTCATTTTTTTTGTGCGTAATAAGGAGGCACTTCCGGTGGGTCCGAGCTGACAGCGGGGGGAACATTTTTTTCGCGAAATAAGGTGGCCCGTCCGGTGGGTCCCAGCAGTTAGGGGGAAATGATTTTTTTGCAAAATACTGGTGGCCTGTCCGGTGGGTCCCCGTTGTGATGTGAAGGAATAATTATTTTCCGCATAATAAGGAGGCACTTCCTTGCGGCTGCTGTGGACCCAACTTCCAGCCTCTCCACGTACAGTACTCTTCCGATCGAAGTCGGTCGTTGACCACATTGACCACGCCGCGCCGAGAGCACCACGGCGGTGGACGACGGCGAGGCCTAGGAAGGGGACGACACGGAGCCGGGCCACGGGAGTTAGGAGTAGGCGGTAGCACAGCCGGCCACGGGAGGCAGGAGTAGGCGGCACGACCGACACTGCTTTGGGCGGCTGGAGCAAGAAGACCAGAGGTTGAAGAAGCACTATGGCCGTCGGATGGACATCATACGGTCATGGGAGTATTGACTAAGTTGACAAAGCCCTTCGTCCCCATCAACTTAGTGGGCCCACAAGTCAGCCCAACAATATGGTGGGTCCCAGCTAGCAGGAGGTATTCATTTTTTTTGGGCGTAATAAGGAGGCACTTCCTTGCGTGCGAAGATATAGCTGGTGGGTCCGACCTGTCAGCGGGGGGAACGTTTTTTTTGCGAAATACAGAGGCCCTTCCCGTGGGTCCTAGCTGTCAGGTGGAGGAATCATTTTTTGCGCGTAATAAGGAGGCATTTACTTGCGTGCGGGCGTGCACCCAGCTGTCAGCCTCTCCACGTACAGTCCACTTCCGATGGATGTTGTTCATTGAGCATGTTGACCAAGCCGCGCCGAGAGCACCAGGGCGGTGGACGACGACGAGGCCTAGGAAGGGAACGACACGGAGCCAGGAAATACTCGGCAGTTGTTTCCCACGCGGAGGAGTACGAGGGTTTACTGGTCATCTGCCGTCGCCAGAGAATAACAGCATGTGTGGGTGAGTAGAGGGATGGCTAGGCCAGCGATGGGAGTAAGGTGGGGCCATGAGGCCTGCGCGGCAGCATAGCCGGCCGCGGGAGGAGGGAGCAGGCAGTCCCGCCGGCGCTTGTTTGAGCGGCTGGAGCATGAAGAGCAGAGATTGAAGAAGCACGACATCCGTTGGATGGACATCCAACAGTCACTGCTCGCGTGTGTTGACTAAGTTGACAGGGCGTTGTGTGTGCGTCAACCTTTTTTTTATGAAATCATACGCGTCAACCTGTAGTAGGCGCACAAGTCAGCCTCAAATCTGTGGAAAACAGCATACAACCCATCTGCCATTATTTCTAATAATGTACAGCCCATTTGCTAATTCTTAAGATTTTTTTTGAGCCCATATTGTGGCCACGATTAAAAATTATATGAAATTTTTCATATTTTGCTGCGGTCAACTGTTTTTAATCCAGAAATATCGATTCACATTCAAACTATTTTGAAAAATAATTTATATAAATATAAAATCCAAATAATTGTCCACACATAAAAATCAATTGAATTTAAGATCTTGTAATGAAAAAAAATTGAAACTAATTCCCAGTTTGATGTGTTTTAAAAATGTACAGGCCATTTATGGGCAAACCGAATGAAACTCTCCTCGTCTTGAACGATTTGCAGCCCAGCAGGGCCGATAAAGCAAGTAGGCCTTGTTTGGGTATTTCTTTAAAAAAAATAGAACTGGGCTAGCCATTTTCAGCAAGAAAAATACACAACTGGGCTCATGATGTGGTAAACATAAATAAAACCCTGGCTAGATGGGCCACAGCCCCCGCAGAGCCTCGTTGTTACCCTAATCCATCCCTAAAACTAGTATAAATAACAACTGCTTGTTCCTCAAAAAAAACTGCGCGACTTGCTGGGTCCCTGGTGTCAGCCGCTCGTAGTGTAATTCTCTCGTTTATTGACTACGTTAACAATGGCGTGAGCCCCAGATGTCCACCCTTAGGAGGAACCATATTTTTGGGCTTGTACTATAGAGGCACTTGCTTGCGTACTGCCATGACGCTGGTGGGTCCCTACTGTCATCCTCTCCACGTACAGTCATCTCCTTGTTCCTCTCGGTTGTTGACGATGTTGACAACGCAAGAGGGCAGCACACCGCGCACGGCGAGCGAACCAAGGCCGCAAGGCGGCGGACGACGGTGAGGCCTCGGATGGAACGAACAGGAGCCGTTGAAGAAGTGCTGGTCCAGTCGCAGGCGGAGGGGAGTACGAGGGTTGACTGGTTCGGGCGCAGGTGCGTGTTGGGGATGACGTCGCTGGAGAATAACAGGACGTGTGGGGGAATAGAGGGAGGGACAGGCCAACGTTGAAGGGTACATAAGGTAGGGCGGCGGAGGCGCAGCCAGCCATGGGAGGCGGGAGCAGGCGGAGCCGATGGGGTGGTTTGGTTTGAGTGGCTGGAGGAAGAAGAAGACAAGAGATAGAAGATACACGACAGATGTTGGATGTCAATCCAACGGCTGGTAGGCAGAATCGTTTGTTGACTGGCTAGTAAGTCGACACCACCTTGGATAGGCTATTTCCTCGCGGGTCCCAAATGTCAGAATCCAAATCTGTCACGGTCAAGTAGCCTTTCCTATGAAAATTTACAGCCCATTTGATGTGCTAGTTCGAAAAAAGTTTGTGGGTGCTGGTGGGGGCTAATCACTTGGCTTCTGTAATGCACAGTGAGCTCAAGCAGCCGGTGAGAGTGATGTTATTTCCCTTGGTTGGTATTTGTTACAATATTTCACTCTAAATTAAACGAATGGCAAGCCATTTGCCTTGTTTCAAAGAAAATATGACAGTCACAGCCGAGTTGAAAAGGGCAGGAACATCTAACTCCAGCTTACAAACTGTACAAAAGCACGAGGGTTAATTGTTCATCAGGTTTACAAAAAAAAACAGATTGAAAAGGGCAACAACATCTAACTCCAGCACTGTTTTCGGCAGTCACAGTCAAATGGATCGGTCAGGTCCATAGAATGAACATCCTGGGTCGTAAAATTTACTGGATTATGACCACAATATGTTGTAAATAGAAGCCCGGCACGTTCAGAAGCTCTTTTGCCCACCTGAAACTCCTTTTTTTGCTCTTCAACATACCCATCCATCAAAACCATGCTGCTGATAAACTTAAGATTGATGGACAATAGTAACCTCGCATTCAGCAGGAAGAATGTGACAAATCTTGTGTTTGCACGGTTGGCTACATATCGTTCTAGCGTTATTGTCTTCAATCGAATCTCATGAGAAGTGAGAAAATCCCGATGCTTATGAATCCACCGATTGGTTATAACTTTCTTACCCCGTCCTGTTGCCTAAATAGACATGAAGATTGAAAACAGTTAAAGTCTAAAAGAAGAGTGTCGAAAGAGCAACAGCTGAACGGTTAATTCTAGTACACTATATGCGGGCTTCCAATGTGCGTGAAATTATCACCTTTATATACAACTTCTCCAGACATGGAAAGCATTGCAGCAAGCCAATAATCTTGTTCAGATCAAAACTATTCATTTGGATATATAAGATCTTGACAGAATCCACCACCATTGATAGGCCATCCATGGAGAAACTCTTCATTGAGCATAGAACATAATATTAGTACAAAATGTGTACTCCAAGATGATATATAAATTATGCGCAGAAATTTAAAATGCAGCGTATGGTTACAAGTGTAGATGATAATATAAAGTACCTGAAGAACTGTGGAGCCAAACACCATATTGAAATGAGCACAGAGATCATGTATTACACCCAAGGTCTCCAGTTTAGGCGCAGAGAGGACGGTTATTTGCAACGGTGAATAACTAGAATCAAGGATCAACCTTTGAAGTGAAGGGGCATCTTGGATGATGAGCTGCCTTCCGTCAAAAGAAATTCCAATTCTTACAAGGTTAGGCGACTTTATTTGGAGACAACCGATTCTAACTGTGAAAACAAGCACCAAGAACTCCAGCGCAGGGCAACTGGAGTGGACGATGTTGTGCAATGAGGCCTCCGATATACGAACCCGCACAAGTGAAACTTTCTTGAGAAATGGGAGTCGAAGGTTTAGTACCAGATTGTCTGGTAGGTAGCACAGCGGAAAGGTGGCGGTGTGGAGAGAGGAGGAAAACCGCGAGATGGACATCGGTGCTGAGGGCAAAAGTTCATGGCGTTCGGTATGTGGTATGTGATTTCCAGGGGAATAGTAGAACTCAAGCAGCTGTAGTTCTATGAATTCAGGGGATTTCAGCCAGGCATCCACCATGCAGGGCATGGTATGCTTGCTCAGGTAGCATGACGGGATGCAGAGGTTTTGAACGGAGCCTTGGTGGGAGGAGATGATGGCTCTGGGGATTTCAAAATCATTGAAGAGAGATAGCTGACGACGGTCGAGATTAAGGGGCACGGCGTGCCATAGAGGGTGCCACTGAATTGAGAGGACTTGGGTGCGGCAGCAATCCTTGGTGGGGAGAAGCGAGATGATCTCCCCAAGGACGGCATCCGAGAGATCGCTGATGTGGTCCACCCGAGATTCTACAGGTTCCTGGGATCCGGTGGGGGCGGGGTCGCCGCTTCTCCCCGCGCTGCCGGGTGTGGGATCTACAACAGGCGTCGCCGCTGGCGGGAGCCTCATCTTCTTGGCGCTGGGGTCAGCCGACTCCATTTTCCTCGAGGGCGTCGCGTCGCGCTCACAGATTTGAGCAGAGTAACGAATGACCAGCCTAGTTGTAGTGCGAGCGAAGAAGAAGGGGAGCTGGGGGTTTTCTATAGGAGTGAGGAAGAAGGGGAGCTGGGGTTTTCTGTAGGAGTGAGGTGAGGAATTTGGGGGTACGAGTGGAAGGAGCTGACATGAGGTGGGTGGGAGCGAGGAGGAAGAAGAGCACCCAGGTTTTTTTTGGCGGGGGCGGTGTGCTGGGTGTGGGTAGTGCCTTTTGAATTGATTTTACTATTTACTAGTGTGGATTGGCTATTTTGTCTTCGGCCCAGAGAAACAATTACTACTAGTACAGTGGAGACACTCTACAGCTACCCAGAAAAACAATTACTACTAGTACAGTGGAGACACTCTACCGCTTCTGGCTCCTGCTAGGTCATTGAAACATCTCCCTCTACTGAATGCCATCATACTTTTGGTCACCGACATGCAGGCCATGCAGCGCGCGGGCCCAAATGCCATCCACCAAATTAGAAGGCAGTATGCAGGTGGAGAGTCACCCCGGTCGTAGCGCGGCAGTAACGAGCCGTCGTATCACAAAACCCCACCTCCCCGCAGTCTAAGTTTGACGAATGAAGAAACCATCATTTCACTCTTCGCTGAATCCCCTTCTCCCTCACCGTCTTCAAGAAAGGCAACACTCGCATCTGCCATAGTTCTTCTCTCCCAACGAAGGGAAGGTAAGCGGATTAGTGATGTTGGTATATTTTCGTTTAGAGAAAAAAAAGAACTTTTGTAAAGCAGTAACCGATCCTCACTCTCTTTTTTCTTTCATTGTCATTGCGATTGTGTTTTCCTTTCAGTGGTCTCCTAGTATTCGTCAATTTCATGATGGACCAAGGAGAACCAGGCAAAGATCCGCCGATATTGGAGCAGATGCGGGAGGCTGATCCCCACGAGACAGAGAGCTCCAAGAAAATGGAGGCAACCACCAAGCCGACCCCAGATACGCTCACGGCCACTACTGAGATGGTCAGCGCCCCGTTTGAGGTTACAGCCCCCGTGGCACTGCAGGAGCAGTTTTCCCCCTTCGAGGATGTCCCCCCCCCCCCCCCCCGCTGAGCTGCCCAAGGTGATTTCCTTCTTTGCCGATCTCGATTGTGGTTTTTCATGTAAGTATGTGGTGATTTATTTTAGAAAAGGAAGTATGTGGTGATTAATAATGCAAAATTTTATTAACTTCAATGCCATTCTATACATAGTGGTTTAAATAACTTGTGTTTCTTATACTCAAAAGTAATTCAGAATTTGTTTATGTTTCAATTAGAGCCCTGATGCAGACAAGGATTGTGTGGTTGTGCATGTCACTCGCTATGAGGCGGATGACCTGAATATACGCACTAGGAAAATAGAGTTCTTAGGCTACTCCTTCGTTTGTGAGGCATACTGTTCTTGTCAAGCTTATGCAGGAAGATGACGTGGCATACCTCCACAAAAAAGTTTATCAGTGGCAAGGCCACAAGGTTGTCTTCATGAAGGTTCACAGGATTGAGCTGCTGCGGGACGTCCTCGATGATGTTCATGGCAAGGTCCGTCTT
The DNA here is from genome assembly GCA_963921465.1 of Triticum timopheevii. Lineage (NCBI taxonomy): Eukaryota > Viridiplantae > Streptophyta > Magnoliopsida > Poales > Poaceae > Triticum > Triticum timopheevii. The sequence goes on from CAWUFU020000003.1 coordinate 1,807,000, forward strand.
GTGTCCAGCCCAAATTAGATCGAGGCATGAAATAGTTGCCCCAGCTACTGTTTAATAGTAGTTTGGATTGTGTCTAATTATCCGAACCTTGCCTGTTATCGACCCCTCTAGGGCTAGTACTCTTTTTGAATCCGTCTATGGGAACTGCTGCTACTTTTGTGGGCCCGTGAATCATGTGAGAACCATCGTAATTGTTGCCGAAACAGATGCGTCCTCACTAGTTTTTTCATGAATATGGCATGGTAAGACATAAGTTTTCACGGTTTATCATACGAGCAGTGTGTGTTTTGATGAAATAGAGCACTCATTCGAGAACCGTGCACCAACGTATACATAATTATTTGTAAACACTGTTGGTGCTACTCCACTTGTAAGCAGTTGTGCAAAACACGACACATTTGCTCAGCTCGCTTCAACACTAGGCTATCAACCAGCTAACAATCAACAATCTGCTGTCTGACATATAAGCAACTATGTATCTTGTTACAATGGTTCATGCAGTTAATTGAGGCCACAATGTAATAAATTCCAAATGTTCACACGCTAGTCCAGCACTCATGTGGAACACTCACATTAAACTCGTCTTCATAAAAATCTTGAAAAGCATAAGTTAAGCAATTTTATACATCTCAATGATTCATAGAACATAACAAACATATACTAGTTCACAGCAAAAGACAAAGTTGTGAGAAGGTTTACAAATCAGGAAAAAACAAGCAAGGCTTCTCTGAGCAAAGGGCCTCCTGGCAGGCTTAAATTTCCTGGAGTTCACTCTGGTTTTTTCATGTTGCCATCATCCAGGGTTAGGTTCTCTCATTCTAGAATAACCAATTATAATTGTGGTATCAGCTGGAATGTTGAACTGAACCATGCAGTGTACTGACCAGCTGAAATGCTTGTGCATTCCACTAAATTTAAGCACCGCTATTTGCAGAAATAAGCAGACCACAATGCCTCTTGTCCACGCACCTGTCCAAAAATCCGCCGTGCAGCCGTGCCAGCTAGTCCTCGGTCAATGGATTAACTGGTAGAAAGTGCATTCCGGACTAGGATGCAGTTGTTTTCGCTTGTCCTTGCACTGCAATCACGAAGTAAAACGTACGAATCAGCTTCTTTTAGATTGCGTTGGTCATTCTACCTTCGTTACTACCAATGAAGGGATACCTTGAAGACGGGAGGTTAGACGACGACAACGAGGGATAGCCATCTCATTTTGCGCAGTTGTACTAAAACTGAGGTGTGTGCTTTTGATTGCGCGGATACAAACGATACAGAGACAGACATCACGAAACCATATGGAGACAGACATCCCTGTTTGCGCAAATACGAAATACGGTTATTTAAACAGTGACAGATATTACTACTTTCCCCCGTTTCCTCTTAGAACCAAGTCCTAGATTCATGCTACAGCTTTCCCACTTTCTTCCCTGTTTGAACCAACGATTTGAGTCGACTGTATGAACTAGCTTTACTTCTAATAATAGTAGAAGTCTAGGTGGCTTTGGAACAGCGGACGGAAGTAGAAAAGGATCCACACGAAGGGGGAAGAGCTGGGGCAGTAGAACAAGGCAGGTTTCAAAGGAATATATACCTTAGGGTCGTCGGCATGTGGCAAAGACGGCGTCGGGAGGCCGCATCTTGGCCACAATACCGCAGGGAGGAAGAAGGGGTCAGAGGTCAGAGAGAACGGCACGGCCACCGATCGGGACGCGCGGGCAGCCGTTGGTCTGCTCCCTCGCCGCCGACGACAGCGTGAACGATGCACCTACACCCCTACCCCGGTCAAGGTTGTCCGGCCGGATTTGTGACCAGCCGTGAGCTGAGACAGAGTGTGTGGGCACCTGTGTCTTGCTTAGATCTGGAGAGCATGAGAGAGTGAACAAGAGGAACCCTAGTAAAGCAAGCGCTAAGGCTCCTGCTTTTATATATAGTGGAGTGATTTTGTTGTACCAGCTTCAAAAAATGTGCTCCTACATGTACCCGCGAGTGGGTGGGAGAGAACTAGTGCGTGCGTGCACCGCTTCTCTTCGTGAGAGTACAATATACTATGCCCAAAGAACGTTCGCCGCAAGAGTAATAGTATAAGTGTGTGACGTGTGAGCTAAAATAAAATGTGTGCACCGTCTTTTGTTTTTTAGAAGTTCTGAGGGTAGGGTGTGAAGAGCACATATGTGCGTGACATCTACCTGCAGTTAGACGGTGGGTGCGACGTGCGAGTCTGCGAGAGGACTCGGGAGAGTCGTGACTCGTGAGGGTGTGTGTGCGTGAGAGAGAAGGGGGCACGTATCAATGCAATGCATGTGTCCGTAAATCATTATCCGACAAACATTCGCCAGAAGCCTTTTCCTGACGAACACCGTAAGAATCGTTAGATCGGCATCCGACAGTGTCAGTTTTGCCATGTCATTTAACAGAACAGCCACTCCTCCTACACACAAATCTTCCACGTGAGTGTTAGCAACTGTCGTATGCTCGCTCCGTTCTGAAATGCAGTGCATATAGCTTTATTGAAAATTCGAACCTCGCAAAATTTTACCGAGTTTTCGTGTACCAAATTGCACATGTAGAATACCCTGTATATATCATTTCATTCATCTTCGAGAGGTAACTATAAAGATGGGTGAGGAATCTACAAAGAAAGACCATCGTATCACCCGCAGCAATTTCAACCATCCTTTAGTGTCGAGGAATATCATAGGAACTCTATATGATATGATTTTTATAGTATTTTTTTTCCTTTAGAGCCAATTGGTTCATAGGAATAGATTCATATACTCTACATTTCAAAGGAAATAAACATGGTACATTTCTATAGCTTTAGAGCCACTTGGTTCATATGAATGGATTCCTATACTCCCTTAATTTCAAAGGAAAATAAACATTAGCGTATATTCAATAGAAAAGTTCCTATGATATGAACCAAATTACATCTCTTTACTAATCCCTCCTCATAGGAATTGAGATACATGTCATCTCTAGATTCAATAGAAAAGTTGGTATGATGTGAACCAAATGACATATCTTTTCCAATCCCTACTCATAGGAATTGAGATGCTCCATGTCATCTCTTTCCCTACAACTTCCATGTATACATCTTATATTTCCTAAATAGATAGTACAACCCACTAGTAGCTTTTTTCCAAAACATGCAACTATGGCACAAGAACTATATTGTGTGCCAATAACTTGGAAAGATGGTCGCTGGATGAAGCTAACCCGACAGTGCAGAGATGGGCAAATCCAAGCACTACTGGCCGTTGGATATCATCAACATTCCACCAGATATGCCACATGTACAATTTAGAAGACTCCATGGTTGAACTTAAGCATAATGCACAAACCTCAAAACACAAGCACTTCTCCTTTGTTCTAGAATCTTCTTTATCATAATTGTTTATTTTTTTCTAAATGAATTGCCATTATTTGTTTTTTACTTTATGATTTACAAGGCACAACCCCATGAATCTTAACATTTTTATAAAACTAATTGATTTTGAATGAGATGAACTATAAGAACTAAACGAACATCTACATCATGCATATATGACTCAAAGCTTTACATGCTATAGTGTGTATTTATTCATAATTTGGTTTCGAAATCTCATGCATTCAATACATGTGTACCTTACTACTCTAGTTTTGAGTAGAGTAGCAAATTTCACGCGGCCCCGGGTATGTCAAAATGCAGGGCCCATGCATCATTGCCTTTCGGTCGAACCTACATCCACAATTTTTTGTACGTGCTATATCTCCACTGGTCCCTGAACCCAAAATGCTGCCTCGTTCCCGTAAAACCAAGCGACCCACACATATTTAAGGCGTCGACTCGAACCCGTTTACTACGACGTGGCCCCGCACACTGTAGTACTCCTACAAACTCTACCGCCGCACTCATCATCAGTTTTCTTCAAGAGGACGAGGGAGAAGCCGATTTGTTGTGGAGGTGCTTTCAAAAAAAAGGATCTGTAGTGGAGACCCCTACCCTAGGGTGCCCTAGGTAGCTGTCGCACACATCATTGTTTTCTCTTTTCTTTATGCTCTTGCACGCTAGATTGAAATGATGGTTGCTTCGTCCGTCCAGCTTAATGCGGGAAAGGTGGAGCTTTGTGATTTGACCCCTCACCGCTCATTTTCTACTACTGCGGCGCTACGACCAGGGTGCCTCCAATTCCAACCGTTGTTCTGAACTGTAATTTGGTGCATCGCACGTGGAACAAGATGGTGGATGAGCCACATGTCTGCCAAAGGGGTCCTGTTAAGTGTGTCGCCCTTTCATGTGCGGACTGACCCTGCTTGAGTTGCTACGCCAACACGACAGGAGCAGCCTACCACTTGGTTTTGCTCCTTGGTGAATCCCGACTATATTGATCTAAAAAGATACGTGCTGAACTACCCTCTTCGTCTCGGTTTTTTATTTGTAGGCATCTCGGTTTATAGGGCCTGCACGTAGTTCTAGGTCATCCATTTGACTAACTAAATATGAGTTACTATGTCACAAAAAGTATATCATTGGATTCTTATTGGTTGATATGTGAAGAAACAAGAAATGAGGTAGAAGTTAATGCACCGCGCCTTAGTATTTTGGGATTATTTGGTTTTCGTAAGATGACTTACTCACCTAGACGGAGGGAGTAGTTGTATTTAAAAGTCGAGGGCGGGGCTTTTCCTGCACGGTAGGCGGGGCAGTTTCGCCTAGTTGGTTCGACAGAGACGCGAGAAGACGAAGGAGTAGGCTGCTGCAAATGTAGGGCTGTGTGATTTGACAGCGAGTTACTGCTGGACAGGTGGGGCCCCGTGATTTGACTTGCCATTATCATTTTAACTACGGCGCTACGACCGGCGTGAGTCTCCCGATTCCTGACAACCTCCATACAGGTGCCTCTCCCAATGCTCCACCATGTAGTAGAGGTTGGCTCTTGCATGAGAGCCCACTTCTCCACTTTTTCCTTGCCTCTCTTTCCTCCACATATGCAAAAATGCCATGTAAAGCGCACTATTGTACTTACTTCTCCTACAGGTGCTTAAGCTTGCCACATAGGCATAAAGTCTGATGTGCCAAGTTAATCAAGAAGAGAGAGACTAGTTTGGTGACCCAAGGAAGAAACGGCGCTAAGTGCGTGTACCTAGGTGAAAAGAAAATTTTGAGTCTATAGCTAATTAAATGAAGCAAACTTAGCAACACCATTTCATTGGAAGAGGTCACTCCTTAGCAAATGCAATAAATACTAGTACTCCCTGTGTCCCATAATATAAGAACGTTTTTGACACTACACTAGTGTCAAAAACGTTCTTATATTATGGGACGGAGGGAGTACGAAGAAAGAGATAGAGAGGAGTAAAAAAATACACTTATAGCCAACCTTATAGCCAACCTTGTTGTAGTATGAGTGACTAAGTGATGACTATGTATGACATGCCAACATCAGATAGTCTAATGCACCGTGTTAAATCTCCAAGGGCGCGACCGCGCGAGCGACACGGTGGTCGTGGTAGGCGCGACCATGATACGGGCTGCTGGCAGCCCTTGGATCTAAGATCAAACGGTCGCATGCTAAGTTGCTGAAAATTTGCAGAATAACCCTCCAGTATAGGATACTCACACCATGCAACCGTTCGATCTCAGATCCAAGGGCTCTCGGAAGCCCGTATCATGGGAGAATGGAAAGCCACTACCCTGCCGTTCGCACGCTGGCAGTTCGCTCCTACTCATCCCCGCACGTCCTTTAATACTACGACGGTTCGCTCCTAGTTGTCCCGTCCATTCACATTACGGCAGTTCCACTAATCCTAACCATCCTCACAAATCCATGGCGTCTCAAATCTCCCTGATCGGCAGTGAGTACAAGATTAGAACCATCACCGGCGATGAGTTCGACGTCATCTACACCCGTTCTTCCGCGACAAAGAAGTCCTGGATTGGATAGGCCTCGTTGTAGGCAACCCCTTCGACTTCCAGAAGAATCGGCTGGTGCCCTCTCGTCAGCCCTCAATGCTGACTCTGGTAGGAGCCATGGTTCATCCTTCGTACCGTAAACTAGAGAAACCTCATTACACGTTTCATCGTCATGCATGGCAGCGGAATGTACTAGATATAGACCACATACACTACGCTGCAATGGATGGCTACCTTTGTTTCAATATCTACAAGGGTTGGATGAAGATCAACAACCAAGTTGGCGGTTCAAGCAAAGAAGTATCGGCCAAGAGGAAGCGGGACAAGGACGAAGTCGAGGATGTGGACGAGGACTCCGAGTAAGGTGGCAGTGTCGTTGCTCATGGTGGTTCTAAACTACTAATGCAGTGTCTACCAGATTAGTTGCATAGTTTAATTTCAAGTGTGCTTAGTTTAATTTGAGGGGTATGTTGTGCTGAGCCCCCAGCAGAACTATGTTATGTTTCTTCTTGTTACTTTAACTCTTCAGTATGTACATACTACTAGTATTTCTTTAACAGAATTTAGCACCGAATTAAGCATGTACTAGCTTTTTAAATAGTACTATATGCATAATTTGGCGACGAGCGCTCTCTATATGTACCACCTTTTTTAAAAATTTCAATTTTTGCTCCATGGCGTAATCCATCGATAGTACTACTATACAAAAGTGTACATTTTCTAAAAGGCTAGAGTACTGTTCATCACATATATATATAGCCAGTTAAATTCTCAACCGAGAATGACGTGCATGCCATGTAGTAAACCGATACGGAGGAAGTATAGTAAAAATGAGGTGATTTTACCGAGCGATCGACGGGGGAGCATGGCCTGTCATGCGGTCCCACGTGTCATGATGTACCAAGGCGATGCGTGTGTCCCTCTTGAGGCAGAAGCAATACTAGTATGTGGTTTGAGATGATGTCGAACCGAAGTGTGAAATAATGGTTGCTTCGTCCGTCTGGGAAGGTGCGGCATTGTGATTTGACGTCTCATTGCTCATTACTACTACTGGGCCGGTACGAGTCGGGTGCGTCCCCCTGTTGTTGTGCGCTGTTATTTGGTGCTTGACACGTCGACCCGGTTGCTATATGTCCCACATGTCGGCGACAGGAAGTACAGAATTGATGAAAGGGAGCGTCGACGGAGGAGTATACTACAGAATTCATGAAAGGGAGCGACTTAGTTTTGGAAAAATCTGTTTTTACGGAGTACGTACCAACTAGGGTTTATAGGGCTCATGTAAAAAACATTCGTTTTTTCGTTTGATAAGTCTCAATTCTACTATACTAGTAGTAGTACCATTACATGTTGGATTTCGAGGTGCGTTAGATCACCCGACGCAAGCAGTGTCAAGAGGAAACTAACCAATGCATGTACAAGTTCATGGAAATTTAGTGGTAATTCATGCATTCGTTCTAATTAATGCCTTAGTAAACATAACTTCTTGAGAAAAACGAGCGTACTGTGCAAACTATGAAATTAATTCGACCACTCACCGTCTACCTTGGTTGGAGAGATTTTGAAATTGAGCCATAAACTGGAAAGGAGGGAGTAGTAACTTTTGTCTCGATTACTATTTGTGGCCTTGTATAGATGCAAAATGTATTTTTTTATAGTGGCCTTGTATAAGTAAATGGAGGGAGTACAAACCAAAGTACGTAGTAGGGACGAGGAGTAAATGGAGGGAGTACTAAAATTTTCTCCTCGTGCTGTGAGCCACCGCGCACGTGGGCGAGGGAGCGGGCGTAAAGGCGTACAGTAGTAGTAAGCTTCACCTCATCCTGCGAGCCACCGCGCCTGTGGGCGGGGGAGACGGCGTATAGAGCCTTGTCGCGAGTGGCTCCCTTGACTCTGACCTAGGACAGCGTGTCATTCTTCCACTGACGTGTGGGCTCTTTGGGTGCATGGCCTGCATGTCAGTGACCCAACGCAGGCAGCGCACAGCAGAGGAACCTTAGGTGGGCCAGGGCGGTTAGAAGCGGGCATTTCATAAACCGATGATTGTTCATTGAGTGTGATGTCATCTTTTTCATGTAGTTAAGCCTACTATGTTGATAGCCCGTTCGATACGTTGTGATTCATAAAGACCGCTGCAAACATCAATATTCTGCTTATCACAGATAAGATTGATTAATACCCGTAACAATCCATGTCCTTAACAAAGGGTGCATGCACGTATAGGTTGAGCGTGTGTCTTGCGTCGTGTGTTGTGTGCATGCAGGCGTGCGAGTGTTGTGTGCGTGCAAGGGTACGTTTCAATGTTGCATGCATGGGTGCGTACGTGCGTGTGTTCGTGAGTGCATGTGTACGTGTTAGTGTTGCACGCCAGCATGCGTGCGTGTGTACGTTATGTGTACGTGTCAGTGTTGCACGCCTACATGCGTGCGTGTATTACGTGCGTGCATGTGTACGTGCGGGGTGAGGCTACACGTCAGTCGACTGACTTTTTCATCTCTGGTCATTAGATTTTCCACCCATTGGATACGAAATCAAGGGCCTCCAGTTTATCATCAAACTCCACCCCCCTGAGCCGTCGGCCACCACCGGCCGAACCGCCCGCCCCACCGCCCAATGAACGCCCCCCCCCCCAACCGCCGGTGACTGCCAACAAAGGTCTCACGACTTCGAATACCCACCAACCACTAGTTTATTACCATTTCTGTCCTTCATATACGCGCTGACGGGTGGGCCCTATGGTAATGTGCGTTGCTGAATGTGGACCGTTTGACTGGTCAATTGATCGTGTTATCAACAAATTACGGAGTTGTATGATGAGCTAGTGAGCACATGATCACCCTAATATGTACTCCTATTTTATTAACACAGTACAGACTCAAACTACCATTTCTTTCTTTCATATACAGTAACATCCCAAATTTTCAATTTGGAATGTTATACATTAGATCATCATGCATTACATATTTTCTTGCATTTGTCGATCCTAGAAATTTCACGAACTCAATGACCCTCGAAGAGAGTTGGAGATTTCGAAATTTTCATATTTGAGTTCTCTCGAATTATGAAAAGAGGATCATTTGATCTTATTTAATTCATCTTCAAATAATTTCCCAATATCAAAAATATGAGAGGGAATAATATGACTTTCCCAAAATTTAGGAAAAATGAAGATTTAATAAATAAATCAAATTTTGGATTTTCTCGGAGTTTATTTGCCTTAGGGAAAAATGCGTGTTTTCAAAAATTGCATTTAGGCCCCGAGTAAAAGTTCATTTTGTTCGACTCATTTTTAGGAGTCGGGGAAAATTTACTTTGTAAGTTTTGGAGTTCGTTTAGATTTTATTTTCTTCGTTTTTCTGCGCGCGTTATTTATATATATAAAAAAACCTGCAGCGCCGACCGGGCCAAGGGCCCAGCCAGCCGGCCCAGCGCCCCGCTCTCCCGCGTGCGCGCGCAGCGCCGCCGCCACCAGCCGAGTCCGGCTCGGACTCCGCGCCGCCGCCGCCTTTGCTTGCCCCCTCCCCCAAGCAACACCCCCTCCTATATATACTCCCCAACCCCCCCCCCCCTCTCCTCCCAAGCCGCCGCACCCCGCAGCACCAGCAGCAGCGCAGCCCAGCAGCCGCCGCCGCCGCCGCCGCGTCGCCGACGCCCCGCCGCCTAGCCGCCGCCCCGCCGGAGCCCCACCTCGTCGAGGTAGCCGCGCCGCGCCACCCTCCCCCTCGGTTCGGTTTTTTTTAAAAACCATTCCGGTTTTCTTTTTCGTCGTTTCGGTTTTTTTTCCGAAACCCTAGATCGGTTTTTTTTCCGGTTTGTTGTTTAGCGAACGTTCGCCGGACCGTTCGTCTTAACGAACGTGATCACCGGTTATCCCCGGTTAACTAATGTCCGTTCGTTTAACCGTTCATCGTTTCTCTTTTAATCGGATTTATTCCGCTATTTTCTGATCGTGATTTCAGATCCGATCTTCGTTCTAGTTTATCTTCTCGCTCGTTTATCGGAATCAGGTGATTCAAGCGCCTGGAGTTTCGTTTCGAAACCGCCATTCCGACTAATCAACTTGAACTAAGTTTTGCTACTATAAAATTTGACCTAGTTTTCAACTTGCTAGAACCGAGTTGTTTTCTTTCGCCGTTTGACTTTCGTTGCTTTATTTTGATTTGATTCTTTTTGCAATCAGGGTTCTTAAGTTGAACTTTCTGGTTAGATATTTTATTCGAGATTTATCTGTGCATTAGATGAGTACTTATTGTATGCTTGTTGTTTGTCTGCGATAGATCACCCGGAGTGCGCCGCTTGTTACTTCGAATCTCTAGGTTTCGCGGATCATCAGCAAGGCAAGTAACACTTGATCATACTTTTTCTACTACCCAGTTTTTATGCATTAGATCAATCCTCAAACATTGCATGATTAGGATCTAATTAAATTGTGGGATGGGAAGTAGATGAGGTAGTACCTATTACCTGTTTTACTTATGAAACCTTTGGGAGTTACTTCTACGTTTGCTAATTATGCCATGCTATGCTAGTAGAAGTGGATTGGGTGAGTGATATCCATGACAGATGTGAGTTTGTTAATTAATGGTTTATCTAAGGTGGCAACTTAAATACACATCTGGGTGGATTGAGGCACCTGGGGTTTCCAAGACTTGCCTGTTTTTCTTTTGGACCGCCACCCAGGCTCAAAGGGATCATAAGATAATTCATGCTAGTAACTTCCGTGTGTAGCCACAAGCCATTATGGGCTCTGGCATAGTTGACTAAGTCGTGCGAACTCTTATAGTGGTAGACTAGCAGATGTAGGGGATGTAGGTGTACGGGTCTACCCATCGTAAGGTGCTAGCGCTTCTGAAAGACTATGTCTCGGTCATCCGTTTCTCAAACACCATGAAGTGTGAGAAACAAAACGGAGGCGATCGAGTCTCGTGGGGAAAAGTGCGCAAACCTCTGCAGAGTGTACAAACTAATCATGATTAGCCGTGTCCCCGGTTATGGACATCTTGAGTATCTAGTACTTGAATATCATGTGAATCTCAACATGTTACTCTAATTTAATATTGTTGGGTTTGATAATGATTACTTTTTAAGTGGGATTGAGGATGTTGTCAACCATTCTCAATGTTTAACAACCACCATGATAGTTAAATAAAATTATTCCTTTGCAATAGGGAAAAATTGGCTTTATGCAAAAACTGTAACCATAGAGCTTTTCCACCAGCCATATATGCATATAGTATAGGCTTATCATTCATTATTCTCTATGTGTTACATTGCCAGCATATTCCACGTGCTGACCCGTTCTCGGGCTGCAACTTTCATGTTGCAGACTTTTTAGACGACGAGTAAGGTGCTTTTAGGTCGTGGTTCTATACTCAGTGATGCCGTTGGAGTTGATGGACTCACTTATCTTCCAAGTCTTTCGCTGTTATCGTTATTAGATGGCCTTAAGCCATATTTATTGTAATAAGTCCTCTTTTGGAACATCGATGTAATAAGTGTGTGATTGCTACTCTGTTATAAATCCTTCGAAGTACTGTGTGGTGTCAGCATTACTGATCCAGGGATGACACCTGAGCACAGAGACTTGACCATCTGAGGTCGGGTCGCTACAGAGATGGTATCAGAGCACACGCTGACTGTAGGACACGACCACTAAGTTAAAGCCATAGATCACTATTCTCTTCTCATTTTCTAACTCCTCATCTTTTCTACTCTTTTAGGATGACGGATGCAAAGATCAAGTACGCTCAACCAGATGAAGGCACACCTTTTGGATTCCACTTGAAGGAAGTCGCCAAGTACCTGAACATTGGACTACCAAGCTTCACCGGGACTTTCAATGCCACTCTGCCTGAAGAGGAGCGCTGGAAGATTCAAGCTCACGTTCCGGGAAGGACATTTTCCCCAATCACCAAGCCCATAGATAGTGTTTTCAGTGCACCAACCTGGAGTCTGGGAAAGAGCATGGCAGCTCATATCACCATGGGACGCATTGGAGAAGTTTATCAAGAAGACCTCAAGGACACTATCTACCAGATTTGCGGATGCCGAGATGAACAATGGGAGATAGTCAGCACCAAGAAGGATAGATCCATTGCAGCTTTCATCCAAGAGTTAAACCAGCACATTCGACGCCAGGGAGAACCAGATGTGCAATGATATGATAGAGTTGAAGAATGCGAAGGGAAGGATCATCGAACTTGAAGGAGAGCTGAAGTCTACACGCAAGGACTACATGGACGAGATCGTAGCTATAGTAAGGCACAATAGCGATCTTAAGCATGAGATTGAAGAACTCAAGAAGAAATTAGCGCTCAAGAATGAATACAAGTACGTTGACTGTCCGAGCAACTACATCATCATCGACGACACCGATTTGGATCCAAGTGAACCCGACTTTGAAGACGAAGCTGGAGCAGACATCATGGAGTCTTCCACCGGTTCAAATTAATAGATGACCCCCATACATTAGTAGTATTCCCTCCATGTAAACATTATAGTTCAAGCACTTTTGCGATAGTTAGACCATTGTATGCCCTTTGCTTGAAATGAATGAAGTGATTTTGTGTGCATTTGTCTCATGAGCATTTGGGTAGTGTTTTCTCCTTAGACCTCACTCTATTCTAAATTTCTCGTCTTTTCTAAACCCTTCAGATGCCTCCGAGACGCGACCCCGAGTTTGTTTTCCCGCCAGAGATCACTCAGTTGATTCAGCAGCAGAATACCTTGATTCAAACATTGGTACAGAACCAAGGCAACAACAACAACAACCCACCACCACCACCACCTGCGGATCACTTGACTCATTTCCTTAGGCTCAATCCGCCGGTGTATTCCAGTAGCACCGAGCCGATTGTAGCAGATGATTGGCTCCGCAAGATAGGAAGGGAGTTGACCACTGCAGGATGTACAGATGGTGAGAAGGTAAAGTTTGCTGCACATCAGCTTGACGGACCCGCAGCAACATGGTGGGAGAATTTCACAGCCACTTACCCTGTAGACACTGTCACATGGGATCAGTTTCAGCAAGCTTTCCGTACTGCCCATGTTTCAGCAGGAGCTATGGCCATGAAGAAGCGTGAGTTTCGCAAATTATGCCAAGGAGGAAGGACTGTTGGCCAGTATGTGGATGATTTTAGTAAGTTAGCACGTTATGCCCCAGATTATGTTGCTACAGACGCAGCTAAGCAGGAGAAGTTTCTGGAAGAACTGAATGATGAGTTAAGCATGCAGTTGATGGTAGCAAGATTCAATAACTACCAGGAGTTGGTAGACCGAGCCATCATGATTGAAGTGAAGCAGCAGCAGATTGAGAACCACAAGAGGAAGTATGGGCAGGGGAAGTATAACTCTGGAGCCCAGCAGAAGCCCCGTTATACCCCTAAATAGGGAGTTCAGTTTCAGCATACCCATGGAGGAGGTAGTTCGCACAACCATAATGGCCACAAGAATGGTAATGGGAATGGAGGAAGCAACGGCCAGAACTGGACCACACCATCAACCCCAGCCAAGAAAGACCTGAGCCATGTCACCTGTTACAAGTGTTCCAAGACAGGACATTATGCAAATGAATGTCCCGAAGGCCAAGGTGGAAATGGAAGCTCTGGAAAGAAGCCAAACCCTTTCAACAGGGGACAGGTGAACCACATTGATGTGGGGGAGGTTGAAGCTCAGCCCGATGCAGTAATCGGTAAGTTTTTGGTTAAGTCATTTACTGCACTTGTTCTTTTCGATACTGATGCATCGCACTCATACATATCAAGGGGATTTGTAGAAAAGTATAGCCTGCCCACTAAGATTCTTATAACCCCTATGCTAGTAAGCTCACCAGGAGCAGAGTACATGGCCAGACAAGGATGTTTTCAAGTGCCATTGAGTATAGGAAGGCATGTATTCCTGACGGATTTGATCATACTGGAATCCCAAGGTTTGGATGTGATTCTCAGTATGGATTGGCTATCGATGTATGGAGGAAACATCGATTGCACAAGTAAGACGATTTTGCTCACGACGCCAGAAGGAAGAAGGATTAAGTATGTATCACAACATGGACCAAATAGGAATCAAGTAAATTCCTTATCAGGAGTTGTGCAGGAAGAGGTACCAGTGGTGAAGGATTACCCTGATGTATTTCCTGAGGAATTGCCAGGAATGCCACCGGATAGAGACATTGAGTTTTTGATTGAGCTTTTGCCAGGTACAGGCCCAATATCGAAGCGACCATACAGGATGCCCGCACAGGATTTGGCGGAAATCAAGAAGCAGATTAAGGAGCTATTGGATAAAGGTTATATACGCCCAAGTTCTTCGCCTTGGGGATCACCCGTACTTTTAGTGGAGAAGAAGGATGGATCGTTAAGGATGGTTGTTGATTATCGTGGATTGAATGAAGTAACAATCAAGAACAAGTACCCACTACCAATGATAAATGATCTGTTTGATCGTTTGCAAGGAGCTAAAGTGTTTTCCAAGATCGATTTGCGATCAGGGTACCATCAGTTGAAGATTCGAGAGCAGGACATACCTAAGACAACGTTCACCACAAGATATGGACTGTATGAGTATACCGTTATGTCATTTGGACTGAGTAATGCACCTGCCTATTTCATGAACCTGATGAACAAAGTGTTTATGGAGTTTTTGGATAAGTTCGTCATGGTGTTCATTGATGATATTTTGGTTTACTCGAAGAATGAAGAGGAACATAGGGAACATTTGCGATTGGTTTTGGAGAAACTAAGGGAACATCAGTTATATGCCAAGTTCAGCAAATGTGAGTTTTGGATAAAGGAAGTTAGATTTCTTAGACATGTTATATCCGGAGAAGGGATAGCAGTTGACCCCACAAAGGTTGAGATCATAACCGAACGGGAAGCACCAACGACAGTTGGAGAGATCCGGAGTTTTCTTGGACTCGCAGGATACTACCGAAGATTCATTGAGAATTTCTCAAGGATTGCAAAACCTATGACGGAGTTGCTGAAAAAGGATGCCAAGTTCAATTGGACTGAGGATTGTGAGGCAAGTTTTTAGGAATTGAAGAAAAGATTGGTTACCTCACCAGTGTTAATTTTGCCAGATCAGACCAAGGATTATGAGGTGTATTGCGAAGCTTCACGTCGAGGACTTGGAGCAGTGCTTATGCAGGAAGGAAGAGTTGTTTCATATGCTTCATGACAACTGAAACCTCACGAATTAAATTATGCCACGCATGATTTGGAGTTAGCAGCTGTAGTGCATGCATTGAAGACATGGAGACATTTCCTTATTGGAAATCATTGAGGTGTACACGGATCACAAGAGTTTGAAGTACATTTTTACGCAAAAGGAGTTAAACCTTAGAAAAAGGAGATGGTTGGAGCTCATCAAGGATTATGATATGAGATTGCATTACCATCCCGGAAAGGCTAATGTAGTAGCTGACGCATTGAGCCGTAAGAGCCATGTCAATACACTATTGACTAGAGAAATACCAAAGGAGTTAGCGGAAGATCTTCGTGAGCTATGTTTGGAAATAGTTCCGAGAGGCTATGTAGCAGCATTGGCGATTCAGTCAACCTTGACGGATAAAATCAGAGAAGCTCAGAAAAATGACAAGGAGATTGCGGATATAAAGAAGAAAATGAGCGAAGGAAAAGCAAAGGGATTTCGTGAGGATGAGCACGATACCCTATGGTTTGAGGACCGTGTTTATGTGCCAAATGACCCGGAGATCAGAAAGTTGATTCTGCAAGAGGCACATGATTCACCCTACTCGATTCACCCAGGAAATACCAAGATGTATTTGGATTTGAAGGAAACGTTCTGGTGGACCGGAATGAAGAAGGATATTGCGGAGTATGTAGCAGTTTGTGATGTATGTCAGAGAGTGAAGGCAGAACATCAGAAGCCAGCAGGATTGTTGCAACCATTGCCGATACCCAAGTGGAAGTGGGATAAACTAGGCATGGATTTCATCACGGGTTTGCCAAAGACTCGTTCAGGCTATGACTCGATTTGGGTTATAGTCGACTGCTTGACGAAGGTAGCTCATTTCATTCCAGTCAAGACTACCTATAGCAGTGCTAAGTTGGCAAAGATATACATGACCAGAATTGTGTGTTTGCCCGGAGTTCCGAGGAGTATCATATCAGATAGAGGAACCCAATTTACCTCAAAGTTTTGGAATCAGTTGCAAGAAACATTGGGAACCAGGCTAGAATTCAGTACAGCTTTTCACCCACAGATAGATGGACAGACTGAGAGTGTCAATCAGATTTTGGAAGATATGCTGAGAGCTTGTGCACTAGATTATGGATCTAGTTGGGATGATAACTTGCCGTATGCAGAGTTTTCTTATAACAACAGTTACCAAACCAGCTTGAAGATGGCACCTTTCGAAGCTTTATACGAAAGGAGGTGCAGGACACCGTTGTCATGGGACGAAGTTGGAGACCGTCAGTTGTTTGGACCAGATTTGATTAAGGAGTCTGAACAGAAAGTTAAGTTAATTCGCGATAGGCTCAAGGTAGCCCAGTCCAGACAGAAAAGCTATGCGGATTCAAAATGCAAGGAGATAGAATATGAAGTTGGAGACAGAGTTTATCTTAGAGTATCCCCACTTTGAGGAGTTAAGCGTTTTGGAAGTAAAGGAAAATTAGCACCACGTTTCGTTGGACCGTATAGGATCTTGCAACGCATGGGAGAAGTCGCTTATAAGTTGGAATTACCTGAGGGACTATCAGGAGTTCATGACGTATTCCATGTTTCTCAGCTGAAGAAATGTCACGCCGTGATGGCAGAGGTACCGCTAAGAGATACAGTGCCACTGGAAGCAATTCAGTTGAAGGATGATTTAACATATGAGGAAAAACCCATCAAGATTCTCGAACATGCTAGCAGGGTTACTCGCAGCAAGGTTATCAAGTTTTGCAAGGTTCAGTGGAGCCACCACTCGGAGGATGAAGCCACCTAGGAGAGAGAAGAAGATTTGCTCAAGGATCACCCTCACCTATTTTCTAGCCAACCCGAATCTCGAGGGCGAGATTCATCTTAAGGGGGGTAGGTTTGTAACATCCCAAATTTTCAATTTGGAATGTTATACATTAGATCATCATGCATTACATATTTTCTTGCATTTGTCGATCCTAGAAATTTGACGCAACTCAATGACCCTCGAAGAGAGTTGGAGATTTCGAAATTTTCATATTTGAGTTCTCTTGAATTATGAAAAGAGGATCATTTGATCGTATTTAATTCATCTTCAAATAATTTCCCAATATCAAAAATATGAGAGGGAATGATATGACTTTCCCAAAATTTAGGAAAAATGAAGATTTAATAAATAAATAAAATTTTGGATTTTCTCGGAGTTTATTTGCCTTAGGGAAAAATAAGTGTTTTCAAAAATTGCACTTAGGCCCCGAGTAAAAGTTCATTTTGTTCGACTCATTTTTAGGAGTCGGGGAAAATTTACTTTGTAATTTTTGGAGTTCGTTTAGATTTTATTTTCTTTGTTTTTCTGCGCGCGTTATTTATATAAAAAAAACCCGCAGCGCCGACCAGGCCAAGGGCCTAGCCAGCCGGCCCAGCGCCCCGCCTTCCCGCGCGCGCGCGCAGCGCCGCCGCCGCCACCTTTGCTTGCCCCCTCCCCCAAGCAACACCCCCTCCTATATATACTCCCCAACCCCCCCCCTCTCCTCCCAAGCCGCCGCACCCCGCAGCAGCAGCAGCAGCGCAGCCCAGCAGCCGCAACTGCCGCTTGCGCCGCCGCCGCCGCGTCGCCGTCGCCCCGCCGCCTAGCCGCCGCCCCGCCGGAGCCCCGCCTTGTCGAGGTAGCCGCGCCGCGCCACCCTCCCCCTCGGTTCAGTTTTTTTTAAAAACCGTTCCGGTTTTCTTTTTCGTCGTTTCGGTTTTTTTTTGAAACCCTAGATCGGTTTTTTTTCCGGTTTGTTGTTTAGCGAACGTTCGCCGGACCGTTCGTCTTAACGAACGTGATCACCGGTTATCCCCGGTTAAAGAACGTCCTTTCGTTTAACCGTTCGTCGTTTCTCTTTTAATCGGATTTATTCTGCTATTTTCTGATCGCGATTTCAGATCCAATCTTCGTTCTAGTTTATCTTCTCGCTCGTTTATCGAAATCAGGTGATTCAAGCGCCTGGAGTTTCGTTTCGAAACCACCGTTCCGACTAATCAACTTGAACTAAGTTTTGCTACTGTAAAATTTGACCTAGTTTTCAACTTGCTAGCACCGAGTTGTTTTCTTTCGCCGTTTGACTTTCGTTGCTTTATTTTGATTTGATTCTTTTTGCAACGAGGGTTCTTAAGTTGAACTTTCTGGTTAGATCTTTTATTCGAGATTTACCTGTGCATTAGATGAGTACTTATTGTATGCTTGTTGTTTGTCTGTGATAGATCACCCGGAGTGCGCCGCTTGTTACTTCGAATCTCTAGGTTTCGCGGATCATCAGCAAGGCAAGTAACACTTGATCATACTTTTTCTACTACCCAGTTTTTATGCATTAGATCAATCCTCAAACATTGCATGATTAGGATCTAATTAAATTGTGGGATGGGAAGTAGATGAGGTAGTACCTATTACCTGTTTTACTTATGAAACCTTTGGGAGTTACTTCTACGTTTGCTTATTATGCCATGCTATGCTAGCAGACGTGGATTGGGTGAGTGATATCCATGACAGATGTGAGTTTGTTAATTAATGGTTTATCTAAGGTGGCAACTTAAATACACATCTGGGTGGATTGAGGCACCTAGGGTTTCCAGGACTTGCCTGTTTTTCTTTTGGACCGCCACCCAGGCTCAAAGGGATCATAAAATAATTCATGCTAGTAACTTCCGTGTGCAGCCACAAGCCATTATGGGCTCTGGCATAGTTGACTAAGTCGTGCGAACTCTTATAGTGGTAGACTAGCAGATGTAGGGGATGTAGGTGTACGGGTCTACCCATCGTAAGGTGCTAGCGCTTCTGAAAGACTATGTCTCGGTCATCCGTTTCTCAAACACCATGAAGTGCGAGAAACCAAACGGAGGTGATCGAGTCTCGTGGGGAAAAGTGCGCAAACCTCTGCAGAGTGTACAAACTAATCATGATTAGCCGTGTCCCCGGTTATGGACATCTTGAGTATCTAGTACTTGAATATCATGTGAATCTCAACATGTTACTCTAATTTAATATTGTTGGGTTTGATAATGATTACTTTTTAAGTGGGATTGAGGATGCTGTCAACCATTCTCAATGTTTAACAACCACCATGATAGTTAAATAAAATTATTCCTTTGCAGTAGGGAAAAATTGGCTTTATGCAAAAACTGTAACCATAGAGCTTTTCCACCAGCCATATATGCATATAGTATAGGCTTATCATTCATTATTCTCTATGTGTTACATTGCCAGCATATTCCATGTGCTGACCCATTTTCAGGCTGCAACTTTCATGTTGCAGACTTTTCAGACGACAAGTAAGGTGCTTTTAGGTCGTGGTTCTATACTCAGTGATGCCGTTGGAGTTGATGGACTCACTTATCTTCCAAGTCTTCCGCTGTTATCGTTATTAGATGGCCTTAAGCCATATTTATTGTAATAAGTCCTCTTTTGGAACATCGATGTAATAAGTGTGTGATTGCTACTCTGTTATAAATCCTTCGAAGTACTGTGTGGTGTCAGCATTACTGATCCAGGGATGACACTTGAGCACAGAGACTTGACCATCTGAGGTCGGGTCGCTACATATACGGGATGACAGGTGGGCCCCACGGTTACGCACCCCGATGGTGCAACACTAGTTGTGCCGTTTGACTGGTCAATTGATTGTGTCATCAACAAAATACAGAGTTGTACGGGTGAGCCAGTGACCGTATAATCATGACATGTATTTGTTTAACACGGTACAGACGCAAGGGCTCATATATACGCGCAAGCACTCACCGCTATAAGCGCACACACGTGAACCCTACCCCTATGAGCACCTTCGAGAGAGTGGGCCAGCATATATGATCTTGAGATTTTACGAAGTCACCATAGGTGCCTCGTAGTCGCGTGGAACGTCTCCTCCCACTGAACATACATCGCCGGAAAATACTGAAATTAACACAAGATAAATGCGAGCACCGGGACTTTAACCTTGGTGGGCTCGAGAAACCATTGTCCTCTAACCATCCAACCACATGTTGGTTAGCACGACAAAATGTATGTGGTGACCGTGATGAGCTTATTCTGAAGTCCAGTGACCATATCGTGCTTCCTCTTCAAATACAATGACCGTAAGTGTCGTCAAAAAAATACGGAGCACGCATCAAATGCAAAGTCCGCCAGTGTCATCAACAAAGTATGGAGACGTATCGTGAGCTAGATACCATTGTACTATTGTATATGCTTATTTTCTTAGTGGCCGATTGCGTGTGTGGTGTGGTGAGCACATCATTTCTAGTTGTGGTGGGTCAACATGAAGACTCATGGGTCAGTTCCATCCTGCGCCACATATAGGTTGGACCGAGACGTGTTATACGAAGACCCATGTGTAGGACTCGGCGTACAACACAAAGCTACCAGAGTCGCGGAGGACTCTATCCCCACTGGTGATAAGCCGACTATATATGATTTGTAACCCTAGGACCTTAGTATGTTATACAAGCTTGGGGGCTAGTTCGTCGATAGTATACACACACGCACAATGCCTAGTATTCACGTGTACTTTGTACACACCCCTATCACTAATATACAGTACCAGGAGTAGGCTCTTTCTTCAACTGCAAGGGTCCGATCCGAACTAGGGTGAAACTTTGCCTCGTCTTACCATCCAGCCTAACAGCTAGGGATATCCTACCCAATGATATGATGAAATCATATCTGCCAACTACTATTAGAGAGGTGTGTCGGGGGGGAAATGTGTGTGAGAGAGGCCTAAAGATAATGTGCGTGCGGGAGACACGTAGGCACATATATGTGCGTATAAAGGGCTAGTAGAGACCGTGCATGTGTATATATGCATGTGAGAGAAATAGTATTTTCCAACTGAGATTAGTGGAAATAGTGGTACATAGTAGTCAGAAAGAGAGAGATTGAAACAGAGGGAGCATGTGCGTGAGACACCCCGACACCCTGAGAGAGATTGTGAGCATGTGTGAAAGAGAAATGCCGATGAATATAAAGTGTGTGCACTTATGCGTCAGATAGAGAGATATATAACACGTGTGTGAGAACGGGGCGAGGCATAGTGCATCTACGTGTAAAAGGAGGTTCTACGCATTAAATTAAAATATAAATGGCATTATTATTTTTGGATGAGATCATGAATTTTGCAAAATTGCATATGGACGAAAATCGGTCTATCAGACACCCATACTCTATTGAATTCTAGCATGTGCATGTGTTTATTTCATATTATCGATCCATAGAGTGAGAGCGGTTTGAAATACAGGCAATGGATGCTTTTTCAATTCATATATAAACATTAATTAGTGCACTCCATGTTGTTAGTGTGAAGCACTTTATACATTTGTCACTTGCATGGATACATTCCAAATTGCTAGCTACGAAATAAAATACATGTCGAATTCAACATAAAGGGGGTTTCGAAGATTCGAATGCATAGGAAGTGCATTCATCTATTTGAACCCGAGATAATGTCATTTGTAAATCGGATGTAAAAGGGGGCATCAATCTTTGTTGTGAGTTTAAACATGCTATATATATTCATACGCATATCTAACTTTTTTTTTGCAACCATGGAGATTATATCTAGAACCATGCATGAACTGAGGTAAGTTGCATATTTTCTAATATATACTGGTGTACAATGTATATTCAAATGTACCCCTTCTATTCCAAAATAATCGTAGCTTTAGGATTTTCAAGAGTAAAGATTTGTGAAGTTTGACAAATCCTGAAAGTTCAATTCAAGAGAACCGAAAATGTTAATGCTTCTTCTCCCAAACATTGAACGAAGCACCAAATAGGCCTCTGGTCACCCGAAACCGCGCGAGACTAATGTTTTGGTGGTAGGAAATTACTGTCCTGACTCTGGCCCGTGTAGCCTATCGGCCCGATGTCCAAAGGTCTAAACCGGGGTAGGTTTGTAACTTCACCAAGACGCCAGTCTCAACCGCCTCCGAGAAGCATTCATACGCCGTGGGCGCCTAAACGCCCATACGCTCGCCAAAATCTATCCTGCCCACATTTGGGACACCTGACATGACTGTCCTACCCCCAACCCGCAATATGTCTGAAATTTTAGATGGGGGCAAAGTTTGTAACTTTCCCCAAATTTTAAACAAGCGCGTCTCAAACCGAAACATTGTTCCCCCTTAGTTCCCCACCTCCCTCCGTTTCCCCATTCATACTCCATGGGCGCGAAAACGCCCTCTCCACCAGCCACGAAACCCCAGCCTCCTCCGTCCTCCACCCCATACCGGCCAATCCACCGCCGCACTCCATTACGCCAGAGCCGGCACGCCGACAGCGTCGCCCAACGCAACCGCAACCGCAACACCCTCAAGGAGTTAGCAGCTGAAGCCGAGGCAGAGCTGCCTCCACGACGCCGACGCCGACGTGCGCCATACCAGAACCACTCTGACCATGCCTTCCTGCGCCTCACTATTGCGGCTCCACTGTCGCAACCGTCCATCGCATCGAAGTTGTTCCCGCTACGCCGTCGTTCGCCGCCTCGGATCTGCTTCCCCGCCGCCGACAGACGGCCACCGCACCACACTCAACAACTTGGCCATGGGTTCGTCCAAGGCTGCACCGTCCTCCACAACTTCTAGTTTCCGGCGAACAACAAGATCGTCAGAAAAACAAAAGGAGGACACAACACTGCCAACAGAAAGAGGTACTCCTCTTCCCTTATTCGTGCAAATCTTACGTCTTCGCTCACACCGTATTCATCCCACGAAAGAAACTAGTTGAGCGCTTCTTACAGCATCTTCTTCGTGATACTAAATGCACAAGGTTTCCTCCCTTTTACTATTTCACCTTTCCTAGAGGTCAGTAGCCCGCTTGGATTTCAATTCAGGGTTAGTCGAACCGCAATTAAAAGAAGCAGCACCCGCTTAGGCGCGCGGAGCACCTAGCCTGCCTGTTCCACGGGGAAGCGGCGCATCGGTGTCTATCATAGGGGTGTGGGGCGCAGGAGCTGCTTGCGCCCGATCTGGAGGTCGGGGGGCTTGAGTGGATGGCCGGGGGGGCGGTGCCAAGCACGGCGGTGCGGTGAGGTCGAGGGGAGGGCGCAGGCAGGGGAGGAATACTGGGCCGGTGGACGCTGGCATTTTGAGGAAGATCGTCAACACTGACTGGCTGGAGGTAGATGAAGGCGATCGTCCCATTCTTTGTACATCGGACGGTGCAGAAAAAATGGACTGACCTATTTGCTTTCAGTCAACTGTTATTTTCATAGAATCCTGTAGTAATTGAGTGTGCCATGCATGTTGTAGAGCTATCATATGTCTCCCGTCATTTATTTCTCATCGACCTGCTATCTGCTACCTTTACACTGTACTAATTGTGCACACACTTCACCCATACTCACACTATTGTTTTTTTATGCATGGGTATTTTAGACTCTGACGTAGTGTTGATGAATGCAGAAAAGAAAAGACAGAAGTCGCTCCAGTGTATTTTGAAGATAAGCACTAAGCGTTTCAGCGCTCTAATGGGTGCAGTATCAGCAGTTGGAGACAGTAAACGTAGCTCTGCAGTTGATGATCTCAATTGCCACACACAACCATCCCAGGTGCTTGCTTTAACTCCGCGCTGTCAAATGTCGTTCCATGTTGCATATGGTGTCTAGCTTGTATTGCTTCCAATTTGTTTAAATTGCATCTGCTTAATTTACACATTATACCTTTGATAATGACATGCCTTCCTGTTTTTGATACATACTACATATGTCTATTAACCATGTTCGTACATCAAACTAATGCTCTTTTGTATCCCTCGTCAATCACTTATGATGATACAGTCACCCGGGTGGGTTACTGTGAGACGCCCTACTCGTTTAAAGAGTGCAGTGTCATCCTCCCCACATGATTCTCAAGAAACAGCAAGGCTAAATGAAGATAGTCAACGTAGCTCTCTAGTTGATCACCGCAATTCCCCCACACCACCATCGCAGGTGCTTGCTCTTACTTGGCAGTGTGATATGTGGTTGCATGTTGCATATGGTGTCTACCTTGTAATGCTTCTAATTAGGGTAAATTGCATCTGCTTAGTTAACACATTATACCTGTGAATATGACATGCCTTCCTATTTTTGGTACATATTACGTCTTTCTATTAACCATGTTCTTACATCAAACTACTTTTCTTGTGTATCCCTCATCAATGCTCCTAATTTGTTAAATTGCATCTCCTTAGCTTACACATTATACATGTGAATATGACACGCCTTCCTGTTTTTGGTACATACTACATCTGTCTATCACACCATGTTCTTACATCAAACTACTGTTCTTGTGTATCCTGCGTCTATCGCTAATGATGAGACAGTCACGCGCGTGGGTTAACATGAGACGCAATACTCTTATAAAGAATGCAATTTCATCCTCTCCACATGATTCTCAAGAAACAGCAAGCCTAAATGAAGATATTGAACGTTGCTCTGTACCTGAAGACCGCACTTCCCCTACACCACCATCACAGGTGCTTGCTCCAACTTGGTAGTGTGATATGTGGTTGCATGTTGCACATGGTGTCTAGCTTGTAATGCTTCTAATTAGGGTAAATTGCATCTGCTTAGTTTACACACTATACCTGTGAATATGACATGTCTTCCTATTTTTCGTACACACTACATCTATGTGTTAACCTTGTTCTTACATGAAACTACCTCTCTTCTGTATCCTACATCAATCACTTACGATGAGTCACCTCTATTCGTTGCATATTGCATATTATTTCTAGCCTGTTGCCATGTATTGCTTCTAATTTGGTCAAATACATTTGTTAGGGCACCCTTTTAATTTGGCAGAGTGATATTGGTTTCATCTTTCATATGGTTTCTAGCTTGCATCGATTCTAACAAGTTCAAGCACCTTGTGCTTAGTTTACACTTTATACATCATACATGTCAATATGTCACGCCGTCCTGTTTTTCATTCGTATTCCATCCTCCTATCATGCGGCTGCCGTACATGAAAGTAGTGTTCGTCAGTATCATGCATCAATAAGTTCTGAAGAGCAAATTTTATTCCCTTTTCTTGTGGGTTTGACTTGACAAGGCAAAATCAAGAAAGAGGAAGGAAAAGAGTAAGGAAGGCGATGATGGTGGTCCTCTGCAGCAACGTAAACAGAGCATCTATACCGATTCACCTTGTACTGGTGGTGCATTACAAGGTCCAAGTCTCCGCTCCCCTACTCCACCATCCAAGGTGCTTGCTCTAACTTGGCAGTGTGATATCTGGTTGCATGTTGCATATGGTGTCTAGCTCATATTGCTCCTAATTAGTGTAAACTGCATCTGCTTAGCTTACACATGATACAAGTGAATATGACACGCTTTCCTATTTTTGGTACATACTATATCTGTCTATCACACCATGTTCTTACATGAAACTACTCTTCTTGTGTATCCTGCATCAGTCACTTATGATGGGACACCTTTAAGGTGGCAGTGTGATATTGGTTTGCGTCTTGAATATGATTTCTAGCATGTATTGCTTCTAGTTTGATGAACGCCACCTATGATGAGACAGTTTTAACTTGGCAGAGTGATATTGATTGCACCTTCCATATGGTGTCTTGCAGTGTTTCTAATTTGTTGAAGTGCCTTCTGCTTAGTTACCACATCATAGGTGTGAATATGTCAAGCCGTCCATTTTTTCGTACATATTCCATCCTTGTATCATAACTTTGCCTTTCATAAAAGTAGTGTTCGTCAGTATCATGCATGAATGTGTTCTGAAGAGTGAATGATATTCCTTTTTCTAGTCGGTATGACCTCACAATGAAAAAATCAATAAAGCTGAAGGAAATTGGCAAGGCATTGGATGATGGTGGTCCTTCCGAGCAACTGAAACGGAGGTTCTCTACAGATTCTACTCCGCCATCCTCCCAACAAGATTCACAAGGCAACGCAAGGCTAGACAGTCAACGTAGCTGTGTAGATGATGAGCACATCTCCCCTACTCCACCATCACAGGTGCTTGCTCTAACTTGGCACTATTATATGTGGTTGCATGTTGCGTATGATGTCTAGCTTGTATTGCTTCTAACTTTGTTGAATTGCATCTGCTTACTTTACACATAATGCCTATGAATATGACATGTGTTCCTGTTTCTACATCAGACTACTATTCTTGCATATCTCGCATCAGTCACTTATGATAAGGCACCTTTAAGTCGCCACTATGATATTGGTTGTGTCTTGCATAGGACTTCTAGCATGTACTGCTTCTAATTTGTTGAAATTCCATACAGTTTGAACTTGGCAGAGTGATACTGGTTGCATCTTTCATATGGTGTCTAGCTTGCAGTGCTTCTAATTTGTTGAAATGCCTTCTTCTTAGTTACCACATCATAGGTGTCAATATGTCACACCATCCTGTTTTTCATACATATTCCATCCTCGCATCATGTGTTTGCCTTTCATCCGAGTAGCGTTCGTCAGTATCATGCATGAATGAGTTCTGAAGAGCGATTTTTATTCCTTTTTCTTATCGGTTTGACTTCACAATGCAAAATCATTACAGCTGAAGGAAATTAGTCCGGCAGTGGATGATGGTGGTCCTTCGGAGCAACTCAAACATGGGGTCTCTACAGATTCTACTCCGCCATCCTCCCAAAAAGATTCGCAAGACAACACAAGGCTGGACAGTCAACGTAGCTGTGTAGATGATGAGCACATCTCCCCTACTCCACCATCACAGGTGCTTGCTCTAACTTGGCACTATTATATGTGGTTGCATGTTGCGTATGATGTCTAGCTTGTATTGCTTCTAGCTTGAATTGCATCTGCTTACTTTACACATAATGCCTGTGAATATGACACGTGTTCCTGTTTCTAGAACATACGTGTATATGATGAGCACATCTCCCCTACGCCACCATCACAGGTGCTTGCTCTTACTTGGAACTGTTATACGTGGTTGCGTTTTCCGGTACGATGTCTAGTTTGTATTGCTTCTGATTATGTAGAATTGCATCTGCGTAGCTTACAACTTATACATGTAACGATCACTTACCCATAAGACACATTTAACTTGGGACTGTGATGTAGGTTGCATCTTGCATTGTCTTCTAGCTTGTACTGCTTCTAATTTCTTGAAATGGCACTTATGACGAGATACTTTTTACCTGATAGAGTGATATTGGTTGCATGTTCATATGGTGCCTAGCTTCCATTTCTTCTAATTTTTTTGAAATGTCTTCCGCTTACTGTTTTTTCCTACATATTCCATCCTCCTATCGTACGTGTGAATATGAAACGCTGTCTTTTTTTGTACATATTCCATCCTCCTATCCTGCGCTTGCCTTACATCAAAGTAGTGTTCGTTTGTATCATGCATCAACCAGTTATGTAGAGCTAATTTTATTCATCTTCTTGTGGTTTTGACTTCATAAGGCAATATCAGAAAATAGGAAGGAAATGAGTAAGTTAGGGGATGTTGGTGGTACTCCGCACCGACACAAACAGAGACTCTCTAGATTTGGCACTGCTACTGCTAATGAAGTTGAAGCCCCAAGTCTACATGATGAGTTCATCTCCCGTACTCCACCATCGCAGGTGCTTGCTCTAAGTTGACAGTGTGATAATTGGTTTCATGTTGCATATGTTGTCTAGCCTGTATTTCTTCTATTTTGATTAAATTGCACCTGCTGAGTTTATACATTATACATGTGCATATGACATGGCTTTCTGTGTCTAGAATACACCACATCTATCTATCATACCATGTTCTTACATCAAAGTACTGCTGTTGTGTATCCCGCATCAGTAACTCATGATTGGATGCTTTTAATATGGCAATTTGATAGTGGTTGCATCTTGCATTGATTTCTACGTTGTACTGCTTCTAATTTTTTGAATTGCCACTTATGACAAGACACTTTTAACTTGGCAGAGTAATAGTGGTCGCATCTTTCATATGGTGTCTAGCTTGCATTACTTCTATTTTCTTGAAAATCCTTCTGCTTAGTTTGCACATCGTAGCTATGAATATGTCAGGCCGTCCTGTTTTTCTTACATATTCCATCCTCATACGGTTGGCTTACATCAAAGTATTGCTTGTCTGTATCATGCATCAATGAGTTCTGAAAAGTGATTTTATTCTTTTGTGTTGTGGGTACAGCTTGACATGGCAAAGTCAAAAAAGAGCAAGGAAAATAATATAGTAGGGAGTGTTGTTACTCGTCAGGTGAAACGGAAAAGGTTCTGCCGTCGAGATTCTGCTGGTACTTATAGTGCAGTAGAAGGTCCAAGTCCACCGGCTAAATCTACAAACATAGTATCACCTGCTCCACCAGCTGCAACATCCGCTTCAACTGTACCAGCATCTCAACAAGTTACTCGTTCGTTTGCTCCGGAACTGGCCAGCTCCCAAGCTGCCTTCACACCTAACACTACTTCTGAAGCACTGCTGACACAACATGACTTGGCAAGATGAGATGAACCTCATGAGCATCAACACCAAGACGGTACCTGACCGAGTCAAGTTGCAGTTGCATGCTCCTTTATATGTACTCTCACAGTTTGATGTACACTAACACTTTCCATATTCATTGTTGAACTAGCACCACGGCCCATTATAGTCTGCAGATCTTGTGGGCCTTTTGGAGCTTAGTAAAGCTAGGTAAAGCTCATTTTGGAGCTTAGTAAGGTTATTGTGTCATTTTCATGGAAAGTAAGGTAAGTCTATATCATTTTTGGAGGTAACAAAGATTATCATCACATTTTTTAGGGAAAGAAGAAGGAGAAGAAGGAGAAGAAGAAGGAGAGGAAGGAGAAGAAGGAGAAGAAGAAGAAGGAGAAGAAGAAGAAGAAGAAGAAGAAGAAGAAGAAGAAGAAGAAGAAGAAGAAGAAGAAGAAGAAGAAGAAGAAGAAGAAGAAGAAGAAGAAGAAGAAGAAGAAGAAGAAGAAGAAGAAGAAGAAGAAGAAGAAGAAGAAGCAGAAGAAGAAGAAGAAGGAGCAGAAGAAGAAGAAGGAGAAGAAGAAGGAGAAGAAGAAGAAGAAGAAGAAGAAGAAGAAGAAGAAGAAGAAGAAGAAGAAGAAGAAGAAGAAGAAGAAGAAGAAGAAGAAGAAGAAGAAGAAGAAGAAGAAGAAGAAGCAGAAGAAGGAGAAGGAGGAGGAGGAGGAGAAGAAGGAGAAGAAGGAGAAGAAGGAGAAGAAGGAAAAGAAGGAGGAGAAGAAGGAGAAGAAGAAGGAGAAGAAGGAGAAGAATGAGAAGAAGCAGGAGAAGAAGAAGAAGAAGAAGAAGGAGAAGCAGGAGAAGTTTTTTTTCTTTTCTTTCTTTTTCTCATCTCTTTTTTATCTTCTTCTTCTTCTTCTAACTAAGGTAGGTAAAAATGCCATTTTTCTGCTAAGCTAGGTAAAGCTCATTTTGGAGCTTAGTAAGGTTGTTATGTCATTTTCGTGGAAAGTAAGGTAAGTCTATATCATTTTTGGAGGTAACAAAGATTATCATGACATTTTTTAGGAAAGAAAGCTAAGTATGGCTCATCTTTTGTCTAACTTAGGTAGTTATGCCATTTAGGAGGAAAGTAGCTAAGTATGCATTTGTTAAGAAAAACACAAGAGAAAACTTACCCTTATCACAACAAATGCGATGAAGATCGCAACTAAGGTAACAATTGATCCAATGGCATAATGATACCAAGCCTCATTATCAATGGCATATTTTCTAATCTTCTTAATCTTTAAGTGCATTAGATCCATCTTAAAGCGCATTGGATTCATCTTCATCTTGTTATCATCGACCACATCGACAACATACAACTCCAACGTCATCTTCTCTTCTTCAATTTTTTAATTTTTTATTTCAAATAGTCATTTCCTTTTTCAGCTAAATTTAAATTCTCGATCAGAGGGTCGGTTGCAAATTCCGGTTCACATACCTCCTAGACTAAAATATCTCTATGTCAATTTGATGGCCATAATTGTCATAAATGTGAAATGCAACAAATAGTTATAAATGAGTATTTACCGCATCAGAATTATAAAGCGGGTGAGGACCGACGGGGACGGATATCAAGACCATGGCACTATGTATAACAAACAATCATACAAAGTAAGAAAATTATACAAGTAACTATATAAATCATACAAGTAACTATACAAATCAAGTACAACATAAAATCTGGTTCAATAAATGCTTCGGGATAAACAAATGCATCATCATCACTATCAGTAATGACATGCTCATCATCATCATGTGGAAGGCCACCTCTACGTACTCAGTCAAGCATTGACAGGTCATCCGCAGCAGTAACATCTTCTAGTTCAGGCTCTTGTTCCGGCTGAGGGGTGAAGTCGGGTTCACTGTTGCTGTCTACTTCAATGTTCTGGGATGAAGTAGAGCGGTTCTTGAAATGTTTTGGAATGATGTGTTTCTTGGAAGAATACTCCTTCATATGTGTCTGGGTTAATGTGAGGTTCATAATCATCTTCATTTGGGGGAGGTGGTCTAACACGTGGCGGCACTTGATGACCCACAAGTATAGGGGATCTACCGTAGTCCTTTCGATAAGTAAGAGTGTCGAACCCAATGAGGAGCAGAAGGAATGATAAGTGGTTTTCAGTAAGGTATTCTCTGCAAGCACTGAAATTGATGGTAACAGATAGTTTTGTGATAAGATAATTTGTAACGGGTAACAAGCAATGAAAGTAAATAAGGTGCAGCAAGGTGGCCCAATCCTTTTTATAGCAAAGGACAAGCCTGGACAATTTCTTATAATGAGAAAAGCGCTCCCGAGGACACATGGTAATTAGTGTCAAGCTAGTTTTCATCATGCTCATATGATTCGCGTTCGGTACTTTGCTAATTTGATATGTGGGTGGACCGGTGCTTGGGTACTGCCCTTTCTTGGACAACCATCCCACTTATGATTAACCCCTATTGCAAGCATCCACAACTACAAAAGAAGTATTAAGGTAAACCTAACCATATCATGAAACTAGTGGATCCAAATCAGCCCCTTATGAAGCAACGCATAAACTAAGGTTTAAGCTTCTGTCACTCTAGCAACCCATCATCTACTTATTACTTCCCAATGCCTTCCTCTAGGCCCAAATAATGGTGAAGTGTCATGTAGTCGACGTTCACATAACACCACTAGAGGAGAGACAACATACATCTCATCAAAATATCGAACGAATACCAAATTCACATGACTACTAATAGCAAGACTTCACCCATGTCCTCAGGAACAAACGTAACTACTCACAAAGGATATTCGTGTTCATTATCAAAGGAGTATTAATATGCATTAAGGATCTGAACATATGATCTTCCACCAAGTAAACCAATTAGCATCAACTACAAGGAGTAATCAACACTACTAGCAACCCACAGGTACCAATTTGTGGTTTTCATACAAGATTGGATACAAGACATGAACTAGGGTTTTTAGAGGAGATGGTGCTGGTGAACATGTTGATGGAGATTGACCCCCTTCCGATGAGAGGATCGTTGGTGATGATGATGGTGATGATTTCCCCCTCCCGGAGGGAAGTTTCCCCGGTAGAACAGCTCCACCGGAGCCCTAGATTGGTTACGCCAAGGTACCGCCTCGTTGCGGCGGAGTTTCGTCCCGTAAGCTTTCTTATGATTTTTTTCAGGGTAAAAGCCTTCATATAGCAGAAGATGGGCATCGAAGGGCCACCAGGGGGCCCAGAAGACAGGGGGCGCGCCCAGTAGGGGGGCGCCCAGTAGGGGGGCGCGCCCCCCACCCTCGTGTCCAGGGTGTGGGCCCCCTCTGGTACTTTCTTTGCTCAATAATTCTTATTAATTCCAAAAATAACTTTCGTGGAGTTTTAGGACTTTTGTAGCTGTGCGGAATAGGTTTCCAATATTTGCTCCTTTTCCCGCCAGAGTCCCAGTTGTCGGCATTCTCCCTCTTCATGATAAACCTTGTAAAATAAGAGAGAATAGCCATAAGTATTGTGACATAACGTGTAATAACAGCCCATAATGCAATAAATATCGATATAAAAGCATGATGCAAAATGGACGTATCAACTCCCCCAAGGTTAGACCTCGCTTGTCCTCAAGCGGAAGCCGATATCGAAAAATATGTCCACATGTTTAGAGATAGAGGTGTCGATAAAAATAAAATACGGACATGAGGGCATCATGATCATTCTTATAACAGCAACATATATGGATTTTGTCATATGATTTCTTATGCTCAAGTGACAATCTATTCACAATGTCAACTATGGATCATAAACTTCGTTGAGAACTAGCAAACTATAATCTCAGTCATTGAAGCAATTGCAATTTATCATAACATCAGAAAGAGTCAAGAATAGAGCTTTTCAGCAAGTCCACGTACTCAACTATCATATAGTCTTCTACAATTGCTAACACGCACCCAATACTTATGGTTATGGAGTTTTAATCGGACACTGAGAAACATAGGGGCTTATAATTTCGCCTCCCAACGTACTCACCTTTGGGTGGTGTCAACAATAATAGTTCATGCTAACTTACATCCAATTGGATATATGTATCAGGATCTTTCCAACACGAGGTGCTTGCCAAAGGATAAAATGAAAAAGGGAAAGGTGAAGATCACCTTGACTCTTGCATAAAGTAAAAGACATAAAGTAAAATATAGGCCCTTCGCAGAGGGAAGCAGAGGTTGTCACGTGCTTTTAGGTTTGGATGCACAAAATCCTAATGTAAAAGAACGTCACTTTATATTGCCACTTGTGATATGAACCTTTATTATGCAGTCTGTCGCTTTTATTACTTCCATATCACACGATCGTATAAAGCTTATCTTTTTCCGCACTAATAAGTCATACATATTTATAGAGCAATTTTATTGCTTGCAACATGAAAACTTACTTGAAGGATCTTACTCAATCCATAGGTAGGTATGGTGGACTCTCATGGCAAAACTGGGTTTAAGGATATTTGGAAGCACAAGTAGTATCTCTACTTGGTGCAAGGAATTTGCCTAGCATGAGGGAGAAAGGCAAGCTCAACATGTTTGAATGATCCATGACAATATACTTTAACTGAGATCTGAGAAAACATAACCCATTACGTTGTCTTCCTTGTCCAACATCAACTCTTTAGCATGTGACGCCCAGATAATCAAGCTACAGTAACCTCTGCTAATAATGCCACGTCACCTCGATTACTGTTGCTAATCTCGCGTTAGTTCGAAACCGATTCAAATTCAAATTCAAAAGAAAAGCAAACAACAAAAGTTTTCAAAAATTAAAACTAAAATGTTCGGGTTGTTTCAAATAAATCGTAAGCAATTATGGTGGAGAAACCAAGCTTTTATAAAATGCTTAAATGAACTATAAGGATTTAAATAGTAGCAAAAGCAATTAATTAAATGCCTTTTACAATTAATAAATTACTAAACTATTTATTTTGTCACCAAAGTTTTTGTGGCATGGGGGAATTTTGTAACACTAATTTAGATACTACTTGTATATTTTATAAAACAAAATATATACAAAATAAAATAGAAAGCTAATAAACAGAAAACAAATAAATACAAGAAAGGGAGAAAGACCCCCCCCCCCCCACTGGGCCGATTGGCCCAGCTGGCCACCAACCCACCGGCACGCCATAGCCCCTGCCCCGGGACCGCAACCAGCCAGGCCGGCCCACCTGGCCCATCTGGCCGAACCGGCCAGCCTCCCCCTGCCGTCTCCCTTCCCTGTTCCCCCGACCCGGGTCGGAACAGGGGCGCGTCCCCGCTGCACCCTCTCGCCGGTGACGACGAGTGGATAAGGACGCCGACGCCGCGCCTCTTCGGTCTCTCCTCCCACTCGCCCCCACTCTCCCCTCGGTCCCTGCGCCTCCCCCCTCAGATCCACCTCGCTCTCCCCCTCGTTCTCCACCACGTCCGAGCGCTGCCATGGACCCGCCGCCA
Source organism: Triticum timopheevii (assembly GCA_963921465.1). NCBI lineage: Eukaryota > Viridiplantae > Streptophyta > Magnoliopsida > Poales > Poaceae > Triticum > Triticum timopheevii. The sequence continues at coordinate 1,840,941 of CAWUFU020000003.1, forward strand.
TGAACGCACGGACACAACCATCGCCTCGCCTCGCCAGCGTGTCCGTCGGCTTCGCCATCGTCTTCCTCGTCCACCGGTGGCTACAGCTGGAGCTAGGAGGCGCTGCTGCAACGGTTCACCTCCTTCCACATCTCCGGTCTCCGCCGTTCTTCACCAACTCCGACGATGCCCCTGCTGCTACTAAACCACCACGGGCCATCTTGCGTGCCGCACGGTGAGCTCCTCCGCCTCCTACTCCTTCTCGTTAAGCCCCTCGCGCATAGTAGCTACCTCATCGCCGTGGCCGTGAGCCGTCGCCGCGGATCGCCTCGCCGCCGTGGCCATGCTCTTCGTCGTGCTCGTCTGAGCACGGCATCGTGCTCCTGATGCTCACCGGAGCCCTACGCGCCCGCGCACTAGCCTCCCCGTGCCTCCTAGCGTGTTTCCTGCCGGGGACCCGACTGCGCTGCCACCTGCGCGCGTCGTCGGCACCCTTCCGGTGACCAAATGGTCACGGGGCCGAGCCCTTTGTGCTCTGCGCGTCGCACAGGTCCACCCTAGCCTTCCCATTCGCCCCGAAGCGCGCTGTGTCGCCATCTTCATTTCACGCCCGAACCACCTCGCCGCCGACGAGCCCGTGGCACTCGACTCCGGCCACCACCGCCTCTACAACCACCCCCACTCACTCTGCCGTTGTCTTGCCATTCGAACGCGACCGGTCCCGCTCGATTTGGTGCCCTATGGGCGAAACCCACCACTCTCCCGAGCCGCGCCGCCGCGGAAACGGACTCGCCGGCGTCTAAACGCCGGCTGGCTGATGTGGCATGCGTGGGGTCCACCCCCTGGGTCACTGCCTGTGGGCCTGGGGGCCCCAACTGGCCAAGTTGACCGGGTCAACTACGCTGATGTGGTAGCTACTGCCACTAACACGCGGGCCCGCGTCAGTTAAAACATTTTCTAAATAGATAAAATGCTAATTATTTCATTAATTAATTTAATTAACTAAACAGTCACTGACTACTGGGTCCCACCCACTAATTAACCCAATTATTAGTCTAAAACCCCCCTGTTATTACCCTGTCAATGACATGTGGGTCCCACTGGACCCACCTGTCTGGTTTGACTGGTCAACCGACCAGTTGACCTACTGACATCACTCTGATGTCATGCCTACGTCATACACACTGTTTTGGATAATGTTGGAATTAAATAAATAATTAAAATCAAAATATGATTTAAATCTTTAGAAAATCGTATCTTTTAATCCGTAACTCGGATGAAAATACTTTCTACATGAAAGTTGCTTAGAACGACGAGACGATTCCGGATACGCAACCCGTTCGTCCGCCACACCCCCCTAACCTATCGAACTCGCAACTTTCCCCCTCCGGCTCCTCTGCCCGAAAACACGGAACCCCGGGGATACCTCCCCGGATGTTGCCCCCCTTCACCGGTATCACCTCATACAGCATTAGGGCACCTCTACCACCGATACTTGTCATGTCATGCATCGCTATGCACCTGCTTGCTTAAATATTTATTGTTTCTTCCCCCTCTTCTCTCGCTAGACACCGAGACCGACGCTGCTGCTGCCCAGTTCGACTACGGAGTTGACGACCCCTCTCTCTTGCCAGAGCAACCAGCCAAGCCCCCACCCCCTTGATCACCAGATATCGCCTATTCTCCTCTATACTGCTTGCATTAGAGTAGTGTAGCATGTTACTGCTTTCCGTTGATCCTGTTCTGATGCATAGCCTGACATTGTTGCTACATCTGTTGATACCTTACCTGCAATCCTAAATGCTTAGTATAGGATGCTAGTTTATCATCATTGGCCCTACATTCTTGTCAGTCTGCCTTGCTATACTATTGGGCCGTGATCACTCGGGAGGTGATCACGGGTATATACTATACATATATACATACTACAGATGGTGACTAAAGTCGGGTCCGCTCGAAGAGTACCCGCGAGTGATTCACGGATTGGGGGCTGAAAGGACCTTTGTCCCGACGGCCCTCTGTGTGGATCTTTGTGGCGGAGCGACAGGGCAGGTTGAGACCACCTAGGCGAGAGGTGGGCCTGGCGCTGGTCAGCGTTCGCGGGTGCTTCATAATAACACGCTTAACGAGATCTGGGTATTTGATCTGAGTCTGGCCATTTGGTCTATACGCACTAACCATCTACGCGGGAGTAGTTATGGGTATCCCGGCGTTGTGGTATCAGCCGAAGCCTTCGTGACGTCAGCGACTGAGTGGCGTGCGCCGGATTGGAACGTAAGCCTGCACTTGTTTTAAGGGGGCTAGTTCTGCTTCCGGCCGTGTTCGCAACGTGCAGGTGTGCAAAGGGCGATGGGCCCAGACCCCTGCGCCATAGGAGTTAGACCGGCGTGCTGACCTCTCTGTTGTGCCTAGGTGGGGCTGCGACGTATTGATCTTCCGAGGCCGGGCATGACCCAGGAAAGTGTGTCCGGCCAAATGGGATCGAGCGTGTTGGGTTATGTGGTGCACCCCTGCAGGGAAGTTTATCTATTCGAATAGCCGTGTCCCTCGGTAAAAGGACGATCCGGAGTTGTACCTTGACCTTATGACAACTAGAACCGGATACTTAATAAAACACACCCTTCCAAGTTCCACAGACAACCTGGTGATCGCTTTTCCACAGGGCGACGAGGGGAGGATCGTCGGGTAGGATTATGCTATGTGATGCTACTGGAGATGCTACTTGGAGATGCTACTTGGAGGACTTCAGTCTACCCTCTTCTACATGCTGCAAGACGGAGGCTGCCAGAAGCGTAGTCTTCGACAGGATTAGTTATCCCCCTCTTATTCTGGCATTCTGTAGTTCAGTCCACTGATATGGCCCTTTACACATATACCCATGCATATGTAGTGTAGCTCCTTGCTTGCGAGTACTTCGGATGAGTACTCACGGTTTCTTTCTCCCCCCTTTTCCCCCCTTCCCTTTCTTTCTGGTTGTCGCAACCAGATGCTGGAGGCCAGGAGCCAGACGCCACCGTTGATGACGTCTCCTACTACGCTGGAGGTGCCTGCTAGTACGTGCAGCCCGCTGACGACGACCAGGAGTAGTTAGGAGGATCCCAGGCAGGAGGCCTGCGCCTCTTTCGATCTGTATCCCATTTTGTGCTAGCCTTCTTAAGGCAAACTTGTTTAACTTATGTCTGTACTCAGATATTGTTGCTTCCGCTGACTCGTGTATGATCGAGCACTTGTATTCGAGCCTTCGAGGCCCCTGGCTTGTATTATGATGCTTGTATGACTTATTTATGTTTTAGAGTTGTGTTGTGATATCTTCCCGTGAGTCCCTGATCTTGATCGTACACGTTTGCGTGCATGATTAGCGTACGATTGAATCGGGGGCGTCACATAGCATGTCATACTTTAATGAGTGCTCACAATCATAAAAGATGTCCAAGATAGTATATTTATATGTGAAAACCTCTCTTTCTTTATTACTTCATATTAATTGCAACGATGACCAAAACTATGTTTGTCAACTCTCAACAACTTTTATGCCTCATACTTTTTATATGTAAAGTCATCACTATCCATAAGATCAATATGAACTCTTTTATTCTTTTTATTCTTTCCACTTTCTCAAGATCATAGCAAGATAGCAAAGCCCTTGACTCAACACTAATCTTTATTATATAGCTCACGGACTCGATTACGTAAAGGATCACAAAGCAAAACTCAAAACTAATTCATACCGAAACTTCAATCTAATAGATCGAGATATTACTAAAAGGATCAAACTAAGTAAAACGGTAAAGGTAGGAGTGTGATGGTGATACGATACCAGGGCACCTTCCCCAAGCTTGGCAGTTGCCAAGGGGAGTTCTCATGCCCATATAATTATGTCTCCTTGTTTAGAGTTGGTGTTGTGATCTTCTTGGCGATGATGCCCCTCAAGATACGATTCTCCTCCTCGAGCTTATTAACTTGTTGCTTGAGGTCCATATTTTCCTTGTGGAGCTTGCCCATGACAGCTAAAGCTCCTTTTACCCAAGGATGCTGCATAGCTTCTGGAGAACAAGTGACACTCTTTTTCATATTTTCATAAGAAAGAAATTTAACGTTGGAAGGGATGACCGAATTTGGAATAGCCGAGCTCTTTAGTTCCCCCATCATGAATCGTGCTAGGAAGTGAGAGGTAACTTCTTGATCTTCCTCCATGGCATCTATCCTCTTCAAGTCGGCCTCCATCTCATCCTCCGTTGATGGTCCAAAGTGATAAGCATCGCTATTTGCTCCTGGACCTGGTGTCGGGTGAGACACCCGACTCTCCCTGACTGACTCTTGAGAAGACATCTTGCTCTAAATCTGCAACAGGAACAGCTCGAAACAAAAACAGGGGATTTTTGCATGATACGGTGGTCAAAACCTCTGGGAGATTATATAATGAATTTTTACCGACCAAAAGAAGTAACGTGCAAGAAAACGGAGTCCGGGAGGCACACGAGGTGCCCACGAGGAAGGGGGCGTGACCAGTAAGGGTGGGCGCGCCCTCCACCCTCGTGGAGGCCTCGTGTCCTTCCCGGATTACTTCTTGCTTTCCTATATTCTAAAATATTCCAAAACGGAGAAAAATTGCCATTAGAACTGTTTTGGAGTCCGTTTACTTACCGCACGGCATACCTATTCCTTTTCAGAGTCTGAAACGTTCTGGAAAGTGTCCCTTTTGTTGGTATCAACATTTATAGGATTACCTGAGATATAATGTTTGATTCTTTGATCGTTCACCACCTTCGGATTTGTGCCTTCGTAGTTGTTGATTTTTATGGCACCACAACGATAGACCTCCTCGATAACGTAAGGACCTTCCCATTTAGAGAGAAGTTTTCCTGCAAAAAATCTTAAATGAGAGTTGAATAGCAACACATAATCACCTACGTTAAACTCACGCTTTTGTATTCTTTTGTCATGCCATCTTTTAACTTTTTCTTTGAACAGCTCGGCATTCTCATAGGCTTGGGTTCTCCATTCATCGAGTGAGCTAATATCAAATAACCTCTTCTCACCGGCAAGTTTGAAGTCATAGTTGATCTCTTTAATAGATCAATATGCTTTATGTTCAAGTTCGAGAGGTAAGTGACATGCTTTTCCATAAACCATCTTATACGGAGACACACCCATAGGATTTTTATATGCAATTCTATAGGCCCATAATGCATCATCAAGTTTCTTGGACCAATTCTTTCTAGATCTATTAACAGTCTTTAGCAAAATTAATTTGAGCTCCCTATTGCTCAATTCTACTTGACCACTAGACTGTGGGTGATAAGGAGATGCAATTCTATGGTTAACATCATACTTAGCAAGCATTTTACGAAAAGCACCATGAATAAAATGTGAACCACCATCAGGCATGAGATATCTAGGGACTCCAAACCTCGGAAAAATAACTTCTTTAAGCATCTTAATAGAGGTGTTATGATCAGCACTACTAGTTGGAATAGCTTCTACCCACTTAGTAACGTAATCATCAACAACTAAAATATGTGTATATCCATTAGAGGTAGGAAAAGGTCCCAAATAATCAAAGCCCCAAACATCAAATTGTCCAATAACAAGAGAATAATTCATAGGCATTTCTTGACGTCTACTAATATTACCTATTATTTGACATTCATCACAAGACAAGACAAACTTATGAGCATCTTTGGAGAGAGTAGGCCAATAAAAACCAGATTGCAATACCTTAGTTCTATCTCCAGCGTGGTGTCCTCCACATGGTTCGGAGTAACACTTGCGTAGGATCTGTTCCTGTTCATGCTCAGGTACAGAACGTCTAATAAAACCATCTACTCCTTTTTAAAGGTGTGGGTCATCCCAGAAGTAATGTCTTAAATCATAAAAGAACTTTTGCTTTTGCTGGTATGTGAAACTAGGTGGTATAAATTTAGCAACAATGTAATTAGCATAATCAGCATACCATGGAGCAGTACGAGAAGCATTAATGGCCGCTAATTGTTCATCAGGAAAGCTATCATCAATAGGTAGTGGGTCATCAAGAACATTCTCTAACCTAGACAAGTTGTCTGCAACGGGGCTCTCAGCTCCATTTCTATCAATAATATGCTAATCAAATTCTTGGAGCAAGAGGACCCATCTAATAAGTCTAGGTTTAGCATCTTTCTTTTCCATAAGATATTTAATAGCAGCATGATCAGTGTGAATAGTTACTTTAGAATCAGAAATATAAGGTCTGAACTTATCACATGAAAATACAACTGCTAAGAATTCTTTTTCAGTAGTAGCATAATTTCTCTGGGCAGTGTCAAGAGTTTTACTAGCGTACAGGATAACATTTAGTTTCTTATCAACTCTTTGCCCTAGAACAGCACCTACAGCATAATTACTAGCATCACACATAATTTCAAAGGGTAAATTCCAATCAGGTGGCTGAACAATAGGTGCAGTGATCAAAGCTTTCTTAAGTATTTCAAATGCTTCTACACAAACATCATCAAAGACAAAAGGAATATCTTTTTGCAATAAATTAGTCAGAGGCCTAGATATTTTAGAGAAGTCCTTAATGAACCTCCTATAAAAATCGGCATGACCAAGGAAACTTCTTATACCTTAATGTCCTTGGGACATGGCATCTTTTCAATAGCACCAACTTTAGCTTTATCAACTTCAATACCTCTCTCAGAAATCTTATGCCCCAAGACAATGCCTTCATTAACCATAAAGTGGCACTTTTCCCAATTCAAGACGAGACTAGTGTCTTCACATCTCTGCAAAACTCGATCAAGGTTCCTCAAGCAATCATCAAAAGAGGATCCATAAACGGAGAAGTCATCCATGAATACCTCACTAATCTTTTCACAAAAGTCAGAGAATATAGCCATGATGCATCTTTGAAAGGTAGCAGGTGCATTACATAAACCAAAAGGCATACGTCCATAAGCAAAAGTACCGAAAGGGCAAGTAAAAGTAGTTTTTGATTGATCCTCCGCTGACACAGGTATTTGAGATAAACCAGAATAACCATATAGAAAGCAGAAATGTGTATGTTTGGATAGTCTTTCTAGCATTTGATCAATAAAAGGTAAAGGGTAATGATCTTTCTTAGTAGCTTTATTTAATTTATGAAAATCAATTACCATCTGAGGGAGTCCTGGATTAGGGGGTATCCAGACAGCCGGACTGTGTAGAACGTCCGGACTATTGAAGCGTGAAGATACAAGACTCAAGACTTCGGCCCGTGTCCGGATGGGACTCTCCTTGGCGTGGAAGGCAAGCTTGGCGATCCAAATTGTGTTTCCTTCCTTGTAACCGACTCCATGTAAACCCTAGCCCTCTCTGGTGTCCATATAAACCGGAGAGGTTGGTCCTTAGAAGGCCGATCACAATTACAATCATACCATCATAGGCTAGCTTCTAGGGTTTAGCCTCTACGATCTCGTGGTAGATCTACTCTTGTACTACCCATATCTTCAATATTAATCAAGCAGGAAGTAGGGTTTTACCTCCATCGAGAGGGCCCGAACCTGGGTAAACATCTGTGTCCCTTCCTTCCTGTTACCATCAGCCTAGACGCATAGATCGGGACCCCCTACCCGAGATCCGCCGGTTTTGACACCGACATTGGTGCTTTCATTGAGAGGTCCTCTGTGTCGTTGCTGCAAGGCTTCATGGCTCCTTCAATCGTCGTCAACGACGCGGTCCAGGGTGAGACTTTTCTCCCCGGACAGATTTTTGTGTTCGGCGGCGTCGCACTGCGAGCCAATTCGCTTGGCCATCTGGAGCAGATCGGCAGCTATGCCCCTGGCCACCAGATAAGGTTCGGAAATCTGAACTACACGGCTGACCTTCGCGGAGACTTGATCTTTGACGGATTCGGGCCTGCGCCAGGGGCACCGGGCAGCCACGACGGGCATGGCTTTGACCTGCTGTGGGACAATACTCGGGATATTACCCCTGTAGTAGCCCCGGACTCAAATCCGGAGAGAGCTGCATCACCTAAAGACGGAGGGTTAGACGCCGTCCCGCAGGCTGCACACTCATCAGCGGTGGAGCCAAACACGGGTCTCACCTCTGTAGAGGCCTGTGACTTGGGACCCCCAGATTCGTATCCGATTGTTGGTTCCAGTCCACGCACTCTCGAGCCAACTGAGCCAGGTTGGGCTACGATAATGGAGTTCACTGATGCGGATATCTTCCAGTACTCGCCTTTTGGCGACATGCTGAACTCATTAAAAAATCTCTCTTTGACAGAAAATTCCGTGTCGAACTATGTCCGGCTGGAGTGGGAAACAGGCGACGAGGAAATTCGTTACCCACCCACCACCCACTTAATAGCCACGGTTGATGATTTTACCGACATGCTTGACCTCGACTTCGAAGGCATCGACGGTATGGACGACGATGCAGGAGAAGATTTAGAATCTATGGGGTGCCGGACTTCCGCCTCGTCACACGACATATACATGGTGGATACGCCCAAGGAGGAGGACGGCGACAATCCGGAAGATAAAACCCCCGGGCAAAAGCCAAAGCGATGGTGCAGACGCCGCTCCAAATCCAGCAACAGTAAAAATAGCAGCAAAAGCGCCAGAAGGATCGATACTCCGGTCAACCCCGAAGGCAACAACGACCATACGGAACCAGCGACGGAGCAGGACGAGCCAGGTCACGCCGAACACAGTTCGGAGCAGAAGCCCTATAACAGTGATCCAGAGGGACGAGTTCATCAAACCGGCCCAGGAAAAGAAGACATTCCGGATGATGATGCATTCATCATTACGGAAGAACGTGTGGAACGAGATAACCTCCATATAAAGCTTATGGCCACAGCGAGAAGTCTGAAGAAGCAGAAGCAACGGCTCAAGGCCATGCAGGAAACGCTCAATCGCAGATGGAATAAAGTGCTAGACACTAAAGAAAGATATGGCGACGATCGCCATACAAAGAGCTATCCAAAATGCAAGCTACTGCCAGAATTCGACGACGAGGCCGTTCCACCAAAGAGTAACATGACCAGGAGGCCAGACGTACCGCTCCATAACCGCAACAAAGTGGCTACCGACACCGCACATGATCTACATGAGCACCTGGAAAAGAAAACTGGTGCAGCTAGGTCCATCTATGGATCTAAAGGACACACCCCGGCGAAGGACTGTGGTCATCAAAACGATTATACCAATCAAATACCAGTTCGGAATAAACGCTGGACACAACAACAGCCGATGGCATGCCACAACATGTCCAGACACAGAGGGGCTGCTCACCCCCTATGCTTTACTGAAGAAGTACTGGACCATGAATTTCCGTAGGGCTTTAAACCTGTGAACATAGAGGCATACGACGGAACGACAGACCCAGGGGTCTGGATCGAGGACTTTATCCTACATATACATATGGCTTGTGGGGATGACCTCCACGCCATCAAATACCTTCCCCTCAAACTAAAGGGACCAGCTCGACACTGGTTGAAAAGCCTCCCCGAAAATTCAATTGGGAGTTGGGAGGAACTCGAGGATGCTTTTAGGGCCAATTTTCAAGGGACTTATGTCCGGCCTCCAGATGCTGACGACTTAAGTCACATAATCCAACAGCCCGGAGAGTCCGCCCGCAAGCTTTGGAACAGATTCCTCACTAAAAAGAATCAAATTGTCGATTGTCCAGATGCCAAGCCTTAGCGGCATTCAAACACAGCATCTGCGGTGGCTCGCCAGACACCTCGGCCAAGAAAAGCCAAGGACAATGGCAGCCCTAACAAGTCTTATGACCCGCTTTTGCGCGGGTGAAGATAGCTGGCAAGCCCATAAAGGCACCAGCGACCCCGGCACATCCGAAATAAGAGATGGCAACGGAAAGCCACGACTTAATAAAAACAAACGCCAAAACAAGGAAGAGAGCCTGGATAACACAGCGATTAATGCCGGATTCAGGGGCTCTCGACCTAATCAGCAAAATAAGCCATCTAAAGTCAGTAAAGCGGGACCGTCCGGTCTGAACAGAGTCCTGGACAGACTATGCCAAATTCATGGCACCCCTGACAAACCTGCGAACCACACGCATAGGGAGTGCTGGGTCTTCAAGAAGGCCGGCAAACTAAATGCCGAACACAAGGAGGGAAACACCAAGTGAAGACAAGGATGAACCTCGCCAGCCGAACACTAGGGGACAGAAAAAATTCCCGCCAGAGGTTAAAACAGAGAACATGATCCACGCGACTCGCACATCCATGAGAAGGCACGAAGGCGCGCATAGAGACGCGCGTGATATAGAACCCATTGTACCCACACCTAACTACTGGATGTCCTATCCGATCACCTTCGATCGCTTGGATGGCCGATCTAGTATTCGGCGCGAAGGATCAGAGGCCTTGGTGCTTGACCCAATAATCGACGGATGCCATCTCACCCATGTCCTCATGGACGGCAGCAGTAGTCTCAATCTAATATATGAGGACACTGTCCGCAGGATGGGGATAGACCCATCCAGATTAGCCACATTAACACCACCTTTGAAGGGGTGATACCAGGCGTTGAAGCCTACAGCAGGGGCTCCATCATACTGGAGGTAACATTCGGCTCTCGAGGCAACTCCAGAAGCGAAGAACTACTCTTCATCATCGCACCCTTCCAAAGCAACTATCATGCATTTCTCGAAAGAACGGCCTTCGCCCGCTTCAATGCATTGCTGCACTATGGACACCTTACACTCAAGATGCCCGGTCCACGTGGCGTCATCGCCGTTAGCGGAACCATAGAGCGCTCCTCACGTGCAGAGGAACACGCGACGGCCCTAGCGGCCAGACTATAAGCGGCCTCCAATATTAGAAAACATGACAGGTCATAAAGACCACAGACACGGTTAGACGAGTCCGGTAGCCCAGACAAAATTGAACCTGGGCACCGTATATGTAATCCCACAGAGGACACCAGGGGCTATAAATATTTAATAAAGCCCCACACTTGGCTCAAATCTATTAGCAGGCCAACATCTTACACTTTTATTATCCATCGCATACTTACGTTGTACTCTCCTACGAGTTCTCTCTCTTACAGACAACGTTCGCACGATACCCTTCCAGGATACAGCACAACGGAGACAAAGGCGCATACGTGCAGCAGGGCCCCACTCCATAGGTTTCTTTTTAGATTAAGCCACTGTGTAAACCTTTTCTATTGCCTCTTGTTGTTTAACCATCCCATGGGTTCTATACCCATAGAGGATACTATCGTTATTGTCATTTCGCCACGACAGACTTATGCACGTACCTCGAAACACAGGGATTATAATGAATGGGCATTCTTGAGCCCATCATCTGTTATAAAGTCTAAATACCTTCGGGAGTGTTCGGCGTCATGAGTTTGGCCTTATATGCATCAACTCTGAATCATGTCTTTGGTCAAATGTTGGGTTTGCCCGGATCCTGGGTTTGCCGCCTTACGTTCCGTTATTATCGGCTATGATGGCCAAAGGAGAACTACTGTGATTGTGCCCTGGTTATTCCGGATGAGCACCTTAGTAGAGAAAGCTGAAAACCGACTGTCATGATACAATGAGAGACTGATCAACCACTTGAATACTCACCGAAATCTTTAGGATTCCTCCGCATTAACGAAGGGTCGTTTCCCGGTCATGTACATAGGCACCCGTATTCGGATGAACACAAAGGTACCAGGGGCTACATAGTAGCCCCAACTTTAGACTCCCATGGCTAAGCAAAAGTGTTACAGCTATATAGTCCGATTGCCTAGTTCGACGTGCGATCACCTCCTTAATGGACCAAGACGTTGGATCAAGTGTGATTAAGCATATTTTTCGTGAACACCCCCGCATCGTATGCATGGGGGCTAAAGCCAACGACTGCTAACTTTCGGATTATATATATATATATATATATATATATATATATATATATATATATATATATATATATATATATATATATATATATATATATATATAAACAGCCGCACAGGGGACACAATCATATTTTCAGGCAAATAGTATAAATATAGCCTCATAATAAAAATAAACATTGTTTTTACAATGATTCGATTCATCACTCGAACAAGACATTCTTCGAGCACTGCGCCTCTTTTAGGCGGGCACCTTCTGCGACCTGCGCCAAGTAGTGCTCGGCCGGATATTGGCCCCCCGCCGGATCCTGGGTCGCTATAATAGTGGCCTCCATATCCATCCAATAAGCTTTAATGCGGGCAAGGGCCATCCGCGCACCCTCTATGCACGCCAACCTCCTCATGGCATCGATCCGAGGCACGACCCCAAGGAATTGCTGCACCAAACCAAAGTAACTGTCCGGCTTAGGCCCCTTCGGCCAAAGATGGTCTATTACAGACCGCATTGTAAGACCGGACAGCCTGTGAAGCTCCGCTATAGCAGCCATCTTGTCACTTAACGGCACCGGGCGAGTGGGAGCATTGAATTGCAACCAGAAAAGCTTCTCCACTTCCTTATCACCTTGATCTTTGAAGAACTCGGCAGCGTTAGTCGTACTCTTCGCCAAATCCGCATATGCGTCCGCAGGACTCCAGCGTCCATCCAGGGGAGCGTACTTCCGATCGAAAAACTTCGTCCGCAGCAAATAGGAGCCCCCAGCCGCGATTTTACCGGCCTATTGAAGCTCCTCCCGCGCACCCCTGAGGTCGTCCGTATTTCCTTGGTGGCATTAAGTGCCTTGTTTGGATCGGCCGAATTATCCTCTTGCTCCCTTTTAAGGAGCTCATACCGGTCAGCAGCATTTTTTAACTCAACAGCCATTCGGCTATCTTTTCCTTGCTTCGGCGATGAGCAGCCTATTCTGCCCTCAATTCCTCGTCCGCCTTTAGGGCAGCCGCATTGCTCACCCGAGCTTGATCCTTGGCTTGAGCAAGTTCCGCCCTCAAGGCCTCCACGGCAGCAGCACCATCTGCAGTCCAAACATATTACATTAATATCATGCCACCTTCATATTTTCCTATACAAGGGAAGGCAGGGCACATACCCTGTGATTTGTCCAGCCACTCATTCACCAGCGTGATATTGGCATCAATCGATCCAATCTGCCTCATTAGTTCGGCAACTTCAACGGAGTGGCCGGCGGCCGGACCCATAGTTACCTGCACGTAATTCACAAAGCAATAATTGGTTTATGATCCCCCGTTTGCTACCTAGGGCGGGTAACCAGAGTCTCAGGGGCTACTATCTATATGGAGCACACCTAGCGCGTGCCCCACAGCCAAAGAAACAATGTATTCTTCATTACATACCTCAAAGCCTCTAAGCAGGCTTGTGAATACTTCATTCAAACCGCTTGTAGCGGATGAAATCTTCTTGATCACCGAGCTCATTAATGAGCGGTGCTCCTTTGAGAGCGCAGTCCGCTCCAGTAGGCCTGTCAGTGCGTCCGACCGGACATTGAACTATGCCGGACCCTCCCCATCGCCCCTCGTGGGAGCCAAACGCTCCGGGCTTAGGGCGGCTGATGCATTGGCTTCCGGCTTCGGCAGATCTAGACTCCTCCGTGACGACACCTCGGTGTCGCCCACTTCATGAGTCAGAGAGGTGGGTGGTGTCTCGCTCTCCATCATCTCCAGAGGAAGATCCCCTGAAGACGAACTCTGTCGAGAAGAGCTGCTGGCCGGACTGCAAAATATGAAACCTGGTTATTGATCTAGGAGAAATACAGTACCTTCGAATTAACGATTGACTTACATCTTGTTGGAGGGCTGGCCCGTTGGCGGGCATAACGCGGTGAGGATGCCCGTCGCAGCATAGCCCCTTGGTGATACTTTCTTCCCTTGCTTGGGCATCTCCGTCTCCAAGTCTTCGGAGGCGACCCTCTTCTTCCCGCGCGGGGAGGAGGCCTTAGCCTCCCCATCCCGATTATCCTCCTTGGGGGAGGTAACAATTCCCCCGGCTCGGATGCGTAGCGTGTGGAGTTTGGTTTCTTCGTTCTTCCCCTTGTCTTTCCCCGGGGGCATTTTGCTGAGTACCCGGTCGAGCATCTTGGCCATGGTAGGACCAGGCGAGCCTTCGGGAAGTGGCGCCGGACACCTGATTCTCTCCACCTTGCTGAGCCATTACTAGCCACAGATGATTTTTAGAATAAACAATTATGACAAATTCAAAACAAGGTGTTCGGTATCAAGTCTACTTACTTGGGTATCTAGGCGATTGCAGCTTAGGCCCGCATCCTCAGTGGTGTCCGGACACTCTACTTTCTGTCCGAAGAATAATTTGCACATCCCTTCGAGCTTCAAGCCGAAGAAGTGCTTGACAGTCCGTGGACCCTCCGGATTAAACTCCCACATCCGGAGAGGCCGGCGTTGGCACGGCAACATCCGTCGGATTAACATCACTTGCATTATACTGACGAGGTTAATGTCCCTCTCAAGAAGCTTCCGAATGCGATTCTGCAGTACTGGTACATCACCAGCGGGCCCCCAATTCCGTCATGCGTCTGTCCAAGATGCCAACTGTGACGGAGGGCCCGAGCGGAACTCGGGGACGGCTACCCACTTTGTGCCCCTGGGGGCTGTAACATAAAACCACCTCCGCTTCAATACATCAGATACTTCTGGGAAAGAACCCTCTGGCCATGGGGCATCGGCGTTCCTGCTTATTATGGCACCTCTGCACTCCACATGTCGCCCCTCAATCATCTTCGGCTTCACATTGAAGTTCTTGAGCCATAAGCCGAAGTGTGGGGTGATGTGAAGAAAAGCCTCGCACATGATAATGACTGACGAGATATGAAGGATAGCGTCCGGAGCTAGATCATGAAAATCCAACCCATAGTAGAACATGAGCCCCCTCACAAAGGGGTCGAGGGTGAAGCCCAAGCCGCGGAGGAAGTGTGGGACAAAAACGATGCACTCATTGGGCTCCGGTGTGGGGATGACCTGCCCTGGAGCAGGAAGCCTGTGCTGGATATCGGCGGTTACGTATCCGACCTCCCTAAGCTTCGCAACATCTTCCTTTTGAATCGAGGAGGCCACCCACCAGCCTTGAGGGTCGGATCCGGACATATTGGAGGATCTAGGGTGTGGGAGCTTAGGTTTCGGGTGTTAGAACTCGAGGTGCGAGAAGGCACGAGGAAGGTGGAAAAGACGCATAGGCCTCGACCCGTTTATAAAGAGGGTGAATATCAAGAGTCCTCGGTGTGACCGTTTGAGGCTTATCTAAAAACACACAGAGTTATACCAACGGCCGTCATGGGGTCACGCACGCCCGTATGAATGGAAAATCCCGTAATAAGAGGAACATGATCTCTGCCTCGACGGGACGTGCCAATAAAACCGCCTCGTAACACGAGTCGAGCTGGGGTAAGAAACGCCGGTTTGCATTGGACCAGGCCACGATGCATGGGCACGACGCACGAAGATTGCCAGCGGATCAGAATTATGCTATGTGAAGATCATCTTGCAGATCCGGACACGCTCTACGTGTTCGATAACCACTTTGGAGTATTCGGAGAAGGAACCCGCCTTGCAATGCCGAAGACAATAATGCGTGCCGGACTCATCGTCATTGAAGCCTGGTTCAGGGGCTACTAAGGGAGTCCTGGATTAGGGGGTATCCGGACAGCCGAACTGTGTACAACGTCTGGACTATTGAAGCGTGAAGATACAAGACTCAAGACTTCGGCCCGTGTCCGGATGGGACTCTCCTTGGCGTGGAAGGCAAGCTTGGCGATCCGAATATTGTGTTTCCTTCCTTGTAATCGACTCCATATAAACCCTAGCCCTCTCCGGTGTCTATATAAACCGGAGAGGTTGGTCCTTAGAAGGCCGATCACAATTACAATCATACCATCATAGGCTAGCTTCTAGGGTTTAGACTCTACGATCTCGTGGTAGATCTACTCTTGTACTACCCATATCTTCAATATTAATCAAGCAGGAAGTAGGGTTTTACCTCCATCGAGAGGGCCCAAACCTGGGTAAACATCTGTGTCCCTTGCTTCCTGTTACCGTCAGCCTAGACGCACAGATCGGGACCCCCTACCCGAGATCCACTGGTTTTGACACCGACACCATCCTATAACCTGTAATAATTATTTGCGGGATCAATTCATCTTTATCATTAGGAACGATAGTAATACATCCCTTCTTAGGGACACAATGGACATGACTTACCCAATCACTATCAGCAATGGGATAAATTATACCTGCCTTAAGGAGCTTTAGTATCTCCTTTCTTACCACTTCTTTCATCTTAGGATTTAACCGTCGTTGAGGATCTTTAACTGGTTTGGAGCCTTCGTCCAATTTAATTTTATGTTGGCATAGAGTGGGACTAATGCCCTTAAGATCATCCAGAGCATATCCAATAGCAGCATGGTGCTTCTTCAGAGTTTTCAATAATCTTTCCTCTTCCTGTTCTGAAAGGTTAGCACCAATAATAACAGGATATATCTACTTTTCATCAAGATAAGCATATTTAAGATTATCAGGTAAAGGTTTGAGCTCAAACACGGGATCATCCTTGGGTGGAGGAGGATCCCCTACTATTTCAACAGGCAAGTTGTGTTTCAGAATAGGACCCTGTTGAAGGAATACTTCATCTATTTCCCTTCTTTCATTCATAAACATATCATTTTCATGGTCTAGCAAATATTGTTCTAACGGATCAGTAGGAGGCACAGCAATAGAAGAAAGACTAATAATTTCATCCTTACTAGGTAATTCTTTATCATGGGGTTGCCTACGAAACTTAGCAAAATTAAACTCATGAGACATATCCCCTAAGCCAATTGAAACAACATCCTTTTTGCAATCAATCCTAGCATTAACAGTATTCAAGAAGGGTCTACCAAATATAATGGGACAAAAGTCATCTTGTGGGAACCAAGAAAAAGAAAATCGGCAGGATATTTAACTTTCCCACACAAGACTTCAACATCTCTAACAATCCCAACTGGTGAAATAGTATCTCTATTGGCAAGCTTAATAGTAACATCAATACCTTCTATTTCAGCGGGTGCGATATCATGCATAATTTCTTCATATAAGGAATGAGGTATTGCACTAGCACTAGCACCCATATCACATAAGCCATGATAATAATGATCTCCTATTTTAACAGAAATAACAGGCATGCCTACAACAGGTCTATGTATCTTAGCATCTGGTCTAGCAATATTAGCAGCCTGTTCACAGAAGTAAATAATATGCCCATCTATATCATCATCCAAGAGATCTTTAACCATAGAAATATTAGGTTCAACTTTAATTTTCTCAGGAGGTGTATATGTTCTAGTATTACTCTTACGAACCACACTTGAAGCTTTAGCATGATCCTTTATTCTAACAGGAAAAGGTGGTTTCTGAACATAAGTAGTAGGAACAATAGGATCATTATAAGTAATAGTCTTTTCTTCAACTGTAATAGGTGCAACTACTTTTACTTCAATGGGAGGATTATATTTAAACCACTTCTCCTTAGGGAGATCAACGTGAGTAGCAAAAGATTCACAGAAAGAAGCTACTATCTCAGAGTCAAGTCCATATTTAGCGCTAAAGCCATGAAAAGCATCGGTATCCATAATAGATTTAACACAATCAAACTTAGGTGTCATACCTGACTCCTTACCATCGTCGGAACCCCAATCTTCAGAGTTGTGTTTAATTCTTTCCAGTAAATCCCATTTGAATTCAATAGTCTTCAGCATATAAGAACCAGCACAGGAAGTATCAAGCATGGTGCGATTATTGAGAGAAAGCCGGGCATAAAATTTTTGAATAATCATTTCTCTTGAGAGCTCATGATTGGGGCATGAATATAACATTGACTTAAGCCTCCCCCAAGCTTGAGCGATGCTTTCTCCTTCGCGAGGCCAGAAATTATATATGTAATTACGATCATGATGAACAAGATGCATAGGATAGAACTTCTAGTGAAATTCCAATTTCATTCGTTTATAGTTCCAAGATCCCGTATTATCACATAGCCTATACCATGTCAATGCATCTCCCTTCAAATATAAAGGGCAGACCTTCCTTTTGACAACATCATCGGGAATACCTGCAAGCTTAAATAATCCACAAACTTCATCCACATAGATAAGGTGTAAATCGGGATGCAATGTTCCATTTCCTGCAAAGGGATTAGCTAGCGGTTTCTCTATCATACCCGAAGGAATCTCAAAGTAAACATTTTAAATAGGTTCAGTAGGTTGAGGATCAACTCTTTGCTCTACTGGTTGGGGCGAAGATGCCCCGAACAAGCCCCTCAAAGGATTAGTTTCCATAGTAACAAGTGACAGAAAATTTCAGCACACTATATAAATGTTACCTTACCAAGTTCCACTCACCAAAGGCGCTTCACTCCCCAGCAACGGCGCCAGAAAAGAGTCTTGATGACCCACAAGTATAGGGGATCTATCGTAGTCCTTTTGATAAGTAAGAGTGTCGAACCCAATGAGGAGCAGAAGGAAATGATAAGCGGTTTTCAGTAAGGTATTCTCTGCAGGCACTGAAATTGTGGGTAACAGATAGTTTTGTGATAAGATAATTTGTAACGGGTAACAAGCAATAAAAGTAAATAAGGTGCGGAAAGGTGGCCCAATCCTTTTTGTAGCAAAGGACAAGCCTGTACAATTTCTTATAATGAGAAAAGTGCTCCGGAGGACACATGGGAATTATCGTCAAGCTAGTTTTCATCACGCTCATCTGATTCGCATTCGGTACTTTGATAATTTCATATGTGGGTGGACCGGTGCTTGGGTACTGCCCTTTCTTGGACAAGCATCCCACTTATGATTAACCCCTATTGTAAGCATCCGCAACTACAAAAGAAGTATTAAGGTAAACCTAACCATAGCATGAAACTAGTGGATCCAAATCAGCCCCTTACGAAGCAAAGCATAAACTAGGGTTTAAGCTTCTGTCACTCTAGCAACCCATCATCTACTTATTACTTCCCAATGCCTTCCTCTAGGCCCAAATAATGGTGAAGTGTCATGTAGTCGACGTTCACATAACACCACTAGAGGAGAGACAACATACATCTCATCAAAATATCGAACGAATACCAAATTCACATGACTACTAATAGCAAGACTTCACCCATGTCCTCAGGAACAAACGTAACTACTCACAAAGCATATTCATGTTCATGATCAGAGGAGTATTAATATGCATTAAGGATCTGAACATATGATCTTCCACCAAGTAAACCAATTAGCATCAACTACAAGGAGTAATCAACACTACTAGCAACCCACAGGTACCAATTTGTGGTTTTCATACAAGATTGGATACAACAGATGAACTAGGGTTTTGAGAGGAGATGGCGCTGGTGAAGATGTTGATGGAGATTGACCCCCTCCCAATGAGAGGATCGTTGGTGATGACGATGGTGATGATTTCCCCCTCCCGGAGGGAAGTTTCCCCGGCAGAACAGCTCCGCCGGAGCCCTAGATTGGTTCTGCCAAGGTTCCGTGTAACGCCCCGGATTCGTTGCGCTAGGTGTCTGCCAGTTACTCGCCTTCGTTGCCATGTCATTTTCTTGCGTGTTGCATTTTGCCATGTCATCATCTGCATTTCATATCATGTCATCATGTGCATTGCATTGGCATACGTGTTCGTTTCATGCATCCGAGCTTTTTCCCCATTGTCCGTTTTGCAATCTGGCACTCCTATTGTCCTCCGGCGTTCCCCTTTCGTCTCTCGTTGTGAGCGGGTGTTAAACTTTCTCGGAATGGCCCGAGGTTTGTCAAGCGGCCTTGGTATAGCACCGGTAGACCGCCTGTCAAGTTTCGTGCCATTTGGAGGTTGTTTGATACTCCAACGGTTAACCGGGTAATCGCAAAAGCCTATGTTGTCTTGCAGCCCAACACCCCTCCAAAATGGCCCAAAACCCAGCAAACTCCCCTCCATGCTCTCGGTCGTTCGATCACGATCGTGTGGGCGAAAACCACCTAAGCGCTGCCACCTCCGCGCCCAATCCGGAGCCGCCACCTCACCCTCTCTCTCCTACCACCTCCGCCGTCGGCCTCGCCCGCGCCTCCATCCCCGCCGCCCTGCCGCGCCGGCGTCGTCCCCGCCTCGGCCCTGTCAACCCCGCCGCCGGCCGGCGACCGTCCCGCCGCCTTCACCCCGCCGGCGCCTCCCCGCCATGGCCCGCCTCGCCGAGGCCCCGCCGCCCGGGATCCTCGCCTCGCCCGAGGCCGCTCACCTCCGGTCGCGCTCCGCCGCCGCCACTGTCCACTGGATCGCCCCGCGCCGCCCCGGACCTCGCCGGCCCCCGGATCCGGCGCCCCGACCCCTCTCCGACCACCTCCCTCGACTCCGGCCGCCTCCCCTCGCGAGCTCCGGCGACTACTCCGGCCATCTTCGAAAACCGTGCAAAACTGGAGGTTGACCCCGAAATTCCACTGTCCCTGTTATTTTGACATTATCATGCCATGTTCATTGCTTCATAACTCCATGCATACTGCTCTGTTTTGTGCGTGTAATATGTCAAATTTTTCGCCTCAATGAGTACTTCATTTCACTCCATTGCATCATGTTAATTTGAGTCCATCTTGATGCCTGAATCATTATTGCAAGAGTGCTAGTTGATGTTAATTTGCTGAAACTGTTATAACATGCTCATTTGTCATTTTTGCCATGTTTGATGTGTGCATCCTATGAGCATGATCTCTACATGTGTTTTGAACTATGTCATGCCATCTTCACAGGGGTGCCATCCATGTATTTTTGTGAGTTGTGTAGTGAGTGCATCAAGCTTGTTAAGTAGGGTACTTGCAGTTGCTGTTTTGCTAGGCTGAATCTGTTATTTCGTGATGCTATGTAAACCTGCTGCTACAAGTCATTCTATGCATAATCTGGAGATGTTCACTAAGGATGATTTGTTATACATGTCATGCTCTATCCATTCATGCCCCTGGTTGCATTTATAATTTGTTGTAACTTGTTGTAATCTTGCTCTCAAACTGCTAAATAATGTTACTGTCAATCTGTTAACATTAAGTTCAATGTTGCCATGATTGTTGCTAGTGATCCATGCACCCTATGAACTTGCTCTTGCCATTCTTAGCTTCATAAACATGTATTCTTACTGTTGGTTGCCTTGACAGGCCATGTATTGCTCTGTGGTGAGTGGTTCAAGCTCACCAACATGCCTACTTATTGTTGTTCCTGCCATGTTTGAATCTGTCATATCTTTTGCCATGTTTACATGGGTGCCATCATATTTTCTTATCCTTTTTGGCTCATGGTCAGTAAGGGACTTTTGTTATATGAGATTAGTATATTCATGCCATGCCTTGGTTTGCCATGATAGCTTCCTGTAACATGCTGTTTGATAGCTCTAAACAATGCAACCTGATGTTAGTCCTGTTAAGCCTGAAACTGTTAATATATGCAATCTTGCCATGTGTGTTTGAGCATGTTCTATTAGTTTCTGGAGATAGTCAGTGTTCATGTTTTGTCATGCTTTACCTGTACTTCATGCCCATGCCTTTTGTTCTTACGTTGGGATGCTTTAGCATATTGTTTTGATGCTTGCAAGATGCCTAGTTGCTGTTTTGGACAACTTGTCCTTTGAAATTGTATAGAGTGTATGTGTTGAACCGTTGCTCCGTTTTGAGTGTGCTCTATATGAAACTAGCTTGATTTTGCATGAAGTTTAATATTATCATGTTGCATCCATGTTTGGGAGTGTTTGCTTGATGTTTGCATGCATTTTGCATAAATGCCATGCTTAACTTGTTTTGCTCATATCTTCTAGGCCGTAGCTCCGAACTAAATGAACTTTATATGTAACTTGACTAGAATTTCGTGTAGATCATCTTGGTGCATCTTAACTTGCTGTTTAACAACTTGAACATAAGGTTTATTCAGTTCTGGACAACTTCTAAATTTGCATATGAGGACTTACCGGATTTGCTATATGTTGTTTCTGGCCTCATTTAAACTTGCCTTGATGTGTTGCTCTTGTTTGTATCATCTCTTGCCATAAGTAGATTCATGTAGCCTTGTCATGCATCATACTTGGTTGAGCATCATGTCTTGTTATGTGTGGTGTGTTTACCATGTTGTGTGCTTCTTCTCGATAGTTCCCGTTTCGTTGCGATCGTGAGGATTCGTTCGTCTACGCTTGGTTCGTCTTCATGGCTTAATCTTCTTCATGGACTCGTTCTTCTTCCTTGCGGGATTTCAGGCAAGATGACCGCTACCCTGGATCTCACTACTATCATTGCTATGCTAGTTGCTTCGTTCTATCGCTTTGCTGCGCTACCTATCTCTTGTTGATCAAGCCTTCCAAATTGCCATGTCAGCCTCTAACCTTTTCACCCTTCCTAGCAAACCTTTGCTTGGCTATGTTACCGCTTTTTCTCAGCCCCTCTTATAGCATTGTTAGTTGCAGGTGAAGTTGAAGATTTCTCCATGGTGGACAGGATTATGTTGGGATATCACAATATCTCTTATATATATTATTAAAGCATCTATATACTTGGTAAAGGGTGGAAGGCTAGGCCTTATGCCTGGTGTTTTGTTCCACTCTTGCCGCCCTAGTTTCCGTCATACCGGTGTTATGTTCCCGGATTTTGCGTTCCTAACGCGGTCGGGTGATTTATGGGACCCCCTTGACAGTTCGCTTTGAATAAAACTCCTCCAGCAAGGCCCAACCTTGGTTTACCATTTGCCTCACCACCACCTACCTTTCCCTTGGGAGTAATTAACCCAAGGTTCATCTTTATTATAGCCCCCCCCCCCCGGGCCAGTGCTTCTCTAAGTGTTGGTCCGAACTAGAGCCCTTTGCAGCGCCCCCTCAGGAAAACTTCAGGTCTGGTTTTAGTTGTACGGATTGCTCATCCGGTGTTGCCCTGAGAACGAGATATGTGCAGCTCCTATCGGGATTGTCGGCGCATCGGGCGGTCTTGCTGGTCTTGTTTTACCATTGTCGAAATGTCTTGTAAACCGGGATTCCAAGACTGATCGGGTCTTCCTGGGAGAAGGAATATCCTTCGTTGATCGCGAGAGCTTATCATGGGCTAAGTTGGGACACCCCTGCAAGGTATTATCTTTTGAAAGCCGTGCTCGCGGTTATGTGGCAGATGGGAATTTGTTAATGTCCGGTTGTAGATAACTTGACACCAGATCTGAATTAAAACGCATCAACCGTGTGTGTAGCCGTGATGGTCTCTTTTCGGCGGAGTTCGGGAAGTGAACACGGTCTATGGGTTACGTTTGACGTAAGTAGGAGTTCGGGATCACCTCTTGATCATTGCTAGCTTCACGACCGTTCCGTTTGCTCTCTTCTCGCTCTTATTTGCATATGTTAGCCACCATACTTGCTTAGTCGCTGCTGCAACCTCACCACTTTACCCCTTCCTTTCCCATTAAGCTTTGCTAGTCTTGATACCCATGGTAATGGGATTGCTGAGTCCTCGTGGCTCATAGATTACTACAACAACAGTTGCAGGTACAGGTTATGCGATGATCATGACGCGAGAGCGATGTTTGCTTGTTTTGGAGTTCTTCTTCTGCTTCTTCTTCGATCAGGGGATAGGTTCCAGGTCGGCAGCCTGGGCTAGTAGGGTGGATGTCGTTTGAGTTTCTGTTTGTGATTCATCCGTAGTCGGATGGTGCTCTTATGTAAGATGATGTTGTATTCGTGTGGCATTGTATGCCTTATGTGTGTATCCCCATCTATTATGTAATGTTGATGTAATGATATCCACCTTGCAGAAGCGTTTCAATATGCGGATCTATCCTTGGTGGGACCTTCGAGTTCCTTTTGGATAGGGTCGCATATTGGGCGTGACATTCCGCCTCGTGGCGGTGGAGTTTCGTCCCGTAAGCTTGCTTACGATTTTTTCCAGGTTAAAAGCCTTCATATAGCAGAAGATGGGCACCGGAGGGCCACCATGGGGCCCACGAGAGAGGGGGGCGCACCTAGTAGGGGGGGCACGGCTCCCACCCTTGTGGCCAGGGTGTGGACCCCCTCTGGTACTTTCTTTGCTCAATAATTCTTATTAATTACTAAAATGACTTTCGTGGAGTTTAAGGACTTTTGGAGCTGTGCTGAATACGTTTCCAATATTTGCTCCTTTTCCAGCCAGAATCCCAGCTGCCGGCATTCTCCCTCTTCATGATAAACCTTGTAAAAAAAGAGAATAGACATAAGTATTGTGACATAACGTGTAATAACAGCCCATAATGCAGTAAATATCAATATAAAAGCATGATGCAAAATGGACGTATTAGCACTTCATAAACGACATCCCAACCTTTGACATTAGGATCACTTTGACAGGCCCACGGTAGATAGAAAACTTGGGTTGCCTGTTGAGCCATAAGATAGACATCGGGAACATCCAAATGGGTTCTTTGATTGATTTCCACTAGCCCTATATGTTCATGAGTCCTTCTAGTCTCCTTCGACTGGAACCAATAACATTTGAAGACTATGACATTTGGTGGGTTTGCACCATAGCATTGAAGTTCATAAATTGTTTCAACTCTTCCATAATACTCGGTATCTCCTTCGTCGATAGCAGAGACACAACAATTTGTAGACTTTCAGTCGGCCATAGATAGCTCTTTGCCATAGGTACAAAAGTGATACCCGTTGATGTCATATTTGTTAAATGCACGGACCTTATAGTCAAAACCATTAGCGACATGTCTCAATTCAGCGTCCATAAGCTCTGAGTTAGACTACAAGTTTAATACAAAAGGGATTGTTGCATTAGCCCCAAATTAGATGAAGAAATGAAATGGTCTAATGGAAATTACCGTTGTTTGAACCAAGAGATGAAACCGGGATAGTCGCCTCCATGCTTTGCCAGAAGCTCATACACTTCGACGGACTCCTTTTGGATCACTGCTCCATATGAGAATTTGGCGACATATCGACTGTATCAAATTATCCGGGAATAAGAGTAGTTCAAAGGAATTAGAAGTTGCGAAACAATGTACCGATAACTAACTCGATGTACGGCCGCACTTCTGTTAGGTTGTTGAAGATTTACAATTAAATGGTCTGCCATTCTTCGAAATCCAACATTAAGGAATTAGAAGCACCGGCTGGTGCCAGGTCCCCTTTGAATAGGCTGAGGTTGGATCGACCCTTTTTAGGGTCGCCGGCATTGTACCGAGGCTTCGGATTATGCAAATGACGATTTTTGGCTTCATAGTGTGCTGTCACGAAGTTTGCCGCCTCCTCAGTAATGAATGCATCGGCCATCGATGCTTTAATTTTACGTTTATTTTTACATTTTGCTCGAAGTGTCTTCTGCATCCTCTCAATTGCGTAGCACCAATGATTCTACACAGCCCCCCCCCCCACCCCAATCTTGCCTCGATTGGGAGATGCAAAATCAAGTGCTGCATTGGATTAAAGAAGCTCGGCAGAAATATCTTCTCTAACTTGCAGATCAACTCCGGCGCCAAATCTTCCATTTCTTATACCAAGTCAGCGATAGTTCTTTAGCACAAAGAACACGGAAGAAATATCTCAGCTCTGCCAGTACTAGCCATTCATCCTCAGGGATGAATCCACGCAACATCACCGGCATTACCCGCTCAATCCATATGTGCCAATCATGACTCTTGAGACCAAATATCTTCTATTTATCAAGACTCGCTCCCCTCTTTAGATTCGCTGCATACCCATCGAGGAACATCAACTGCCTTTTCACCCACAAGATAATTTCCCTCATAGCTGGCCTTCCAAGATTGAACCATGCCTTTGGCTTTGTCTAGTTCTTCTTTCCTTTCGGTGGTTGCATGTTTTGTAACGGTCTATGACATAGCGCCTCCTGATCGACTCTTGCCTTAGAATTATCCTTTGACTTCCCATCTCTGCCAAACAATGTACCAAAAAGTGCTTTGGTGGTATTCTTCTCAGTGTGCATCACATCGATGTTGTGTGGGCAAAGGAGGTCTTTGAAGTAAGGAAGATCCCACAAGCATGTCTTGTGAGTCCAGGCGTGTAGCGAATTATACCCCTTGAAATACCCAAAGCGCTCTGGATCTGGCTCGAGAGCATTTAACTGATCCACGATCTCTTGGCCTGTCAAAGGAGGTGGTGTAGAGTCTTTCACAACTCTACCTTTGATGAAGTTTTGCTTGTCTTTCCTGGACTTATGGCAAGGATGCAGGAACGATCTATGCATGTCGAAGCAAGAAAACTTGCGACCGGCCTCAATCCAACGAAACTGAAGAGCTCCCTTGCATGTGGGGCACGGGAACCTTCCATGCACACACCAGCCAACGAATAGCGCATACGCCGGCAAGTCATGTGTCAAGTACATGTACCACACACGCATTATGACGTTTTTTTGCTAAAGGTGTCGTATGTCTTGAACCATTATCCCAGGCTTCTTGCAATTCGTCCTTCAGTGGCTGCATGTACACATTCATATTCTTCCCCAGATAGTTCCGCCCTAGAATTATCAACGTCAGGAAAATGTTCTTTCTTTGCATAATCTGTCCGGGGGGGAGATTGAGTGGAATGAAAAATACGGGCCAACAACTGTATTGGGTTGCCATCATACCAAACACACTGAACACATCCGTGTTGATGGCAACTCGAGGATGCCTTGGATCTGCCGCTTTGTTGTCATGTAATGCATCAAAGCGCTTCCACGCTTCACCGTCTAATGTGTGCACCATCATCAGCTTCCCATCTACATCTAGTTGGGTTCTTTTGCCTGTTTTGTGCCATGTCATCTGTCTTGCCGTCTCTTCAACCATGAAAAGACATTGAAGTCTTGGTACGATTGGCATATACCGAAGAACATTAACAGGGATTTTGGTCTGCATCTTGTCACCCGTACCATTGTCTACCACAACATACCTAGATAACTTGCAAATGGGACAATAGTTCAAGTCCGCATACTGAAGCCTAAATAAGGCACATCCATTCTCATAGGCATGTATCTTCTCATAGAGCATCTTAAGAGCATGGAGGATTTTGTCTGACTGGTACAGGTTTGCAGGTAGTACGTGGCCTTTGGGTAGAAAACATCCAAATATTGTCATCATCGCATCGTAGCATTCTCTACCCAAGTTGAATTGAGCCTTCAGAGCCATTATTTGTGAGATGGCATCCAGCTAACATTTTGAAGACTCCAACATTTCATTGAAGGCCTTTGCAGATTCCTCCATCTCATCGTCCGAGTCCCGAGCATCATCATAGTCTTGCACCATGTCTTGCATCCCGGTACCATGCTCGTCGGTGCAACGACGAAGCACCTCAGCTCTGGCGCATTGGTCAGACTCGCCATGAAATGTCCATGCTGTATAATCTGGCCTAAAACCCCTCTTATGCTAGTGTTTGCCCATTTCATCCTCTGTCCTCTTGTGCCAATTGTTGCACCCTGCACAAGGGCACCAGGTTGTCCTTTGGCCATTTGCAAATGCGGTTCTCAGAAACCCCTTGGTTTTTGTTAACCATTCAGTTGTCATGTTTTTCTGACTAGTGTGACTGGTGTACATCCACGCACAATCACTCATCTTGCCTAGCTACTGGACACATAAGAAATATATATATAAATTAATTAGCATGTATATATTCATTAGTTAATGGAGTTTGTCACTTTTATTACGTCCATGCAACCTAGACGCTAATAGGTAAAGATAGGTCCTAATCCCACCCGAGTATGTGTAGATTGGATTCCTTTTCCCATGCTCTGCTCCGGATCCGACACAAAATTTCGGCAGCACCTCCCGGTTGTTCTCCTGATACACGTCTCGGCAATAAGCAAAGAGGATGTGTACCCGGAGAACAACAGGGAGGCACTGATGAAATTCTGCACTGGAACCGGAGCAGAGCATATGGGAAAATGAACCCAATCTACACATACTCAGGTTGTCCATGGATAACGTTGGACATTTCGAAAGAATCACGGTTATAAATATGCAAATGCATGCATATTTATAGATGTAACCCTTTCGAACGGGAGACGCATAGTGGTCATGCATACTGATGATTGCAGACACCTATAGCTACCAAGTTTCATCGGCACGAAGACCGGAACAGAGAAAACCAAGGGGGGAAGGAGATGTCATTTGTGCTAACCCACGAAAGCAGGGGCGGAGCTCGTCGAACACTAGACCCTCACAGCGACGAAAAAAACTGCACATTTAAATCGAAAGATGAGTTTCATAGCAATATTGTTTTCTCCATCAACCTAACTGAATATTTACAACAGGACGAGCAGGTTAGGGGTTCCTCGGTGTCGATAGAACCCTAAATAGCAAGTATCATCGGTGCAAGATACATGAGGCGCTCGGCGTTGAACACTAGATCCACCTCCCACAACTGACCCCGTGTAGAGACCAGACCTCAAACAGTCTGATCTCTGTGCATCAGTGTCATCCCTTGATCGGTAATGCTGACATGCATAGTACTTGAAGGATTTATATCAGAGTAGCAATCACACACTTATTACATCGAATGTCTCAAAAGAGAACTTATTACAATGAATATGCCTTAAGGCTATCTAATAATGATAACAACGGAAGGCTTGGAAGATAAAGCGAGTCCATAAACTCCAACGGCATCACTAAGTGAAAGATCACGACCTAAGGCATATTACTCGTCGTCTGAAAAGTCTGCAACATGAACGTTGCAGCCTAAAAACGGGTCAGCACATGGAATATGCTGGCAATGTAACACATAGAGAGTAATGAACAGAATAATTGTCACAACCCTAGAAATCTTCTTGTAATTAGTGGCATTGCATCCATGCATCATTTTCATTTTCATTTTCATTTAAACTTGAAATGGGGATTGCCTAAACCCTAGTATTAAAGGAATTCACTAGGTTCAACCAAAATATTTCCAGTAAATCCAAATGGCTTTCAAAAATGTTCATCATTCTTGGAAATAATGGAAACAGTAACCAGAGGTGATGCACATTTTTCCATGACATATTTGGGCTCTGGATTAAATCATACTCTATTTTGCATTTGGGCATTTAAATGCTATTAAATATTTTAAATGCTCAAATAATCATAAGCTAAAATGTTTACTGTAGGATATATTCCCAACAGTGATCATGAGTAGTTTCATGATTTTTGAAAGAGTCTAAGTATTTTCAATAAAGCCCTAAAATTACATAGAAATAGAAAAATAGAAACAAATAAGAGAGGGAGAGAGTTAACTGGACCTACCTACTATGCAGCCCACCTGGATGGCCCAGCTGGCTGGCCCAGCCCACCAGGGGCTTGCCTGTCCTCTTACCCATGCCAGTGCACGAAGCAGCTCGGTGGCGAGCGCTGCGTCGCGCCTGGCCACCTCCTGCTTGCTGCCGCCTCCCCGACGTCGCCCTGGAGACGCCACGCACCCCTCTGGAACTCTCTCACTCTCTCCTGACCTCTTCCCCCTCCTCTGCTTTCTCTCCCTCTCTGCCCGAGCGGAGCTCGCCGCCGCCGTACGCCGTAGACGCAGCCTCCGTGCTCCCTTCGCCTCCCCGTGCTGTCCAGAGGCTCCGCCTCGACGCCACGGAGCCCCAAGAGGAAGCACGCGCTCGCAGGACTCCCGAGGCGACGCCATCATCCTCATCCTCGCCGCCGGCCGCCGGATATCCCTCTCGCCGCCCCGCTCACTCCGATGCTTCCCCGAGCTCACCGTTCGCCTCGTCGCAACCGCCGTGAGCTCCTTCCCCTGCTCCCCCTCTCCGCTCCCTCTCTCGCACGCCGTAGCCGCCGCAACACATCCAACCGCACGCCCCGCCGCCTGTGTTCACCGCCGACGTGTCCTCGGCCACACAACGGCCTGGCCGTCGTGCCCTGATTGATCCCCGCTCTGCGTAGAGCCTGTTGATGCCTCGCACGCGCCGCCTCGCGCAGCGCAGCACTGCCGTGCTCACGCCCGAGCTCCGGCCACCGCGGCCGAGCTCCTTGCTGTCGTCTTCGGTTGCCCCAGCCCCTGCAACCACCACAGTTGGACGCACCGCGACGCGGCCGTTCCAACGAGACCAGCCCCGCTTGCTCCCGTCGCCGGAGTTGGCCGGGCGGGCAACGCCGCGTCTGCTTACCGCCAGCGATTAGTCGGTGATTAGATGTCGTGGCACTCGCTTAAATAGCGCTAATCACTGATCAGTTAACCCCACGGGTCAATGACAACCGGGCCCCACGCCCTTAATTAACCACACAGCTTAATCCCTGCTTAGTTTTAATCAATCACAGTGGCCCCACGCGTCAGCATTGACTTACTAGCCCTGATTCACTGACCAGTGGGACCCGCAGGTCAGGTTTGACCTGGACTGGGTCAGTTGACCGCTGATGTCACACTAACGCCAGGCTGACGCAGTAAATCCTTTTCTGGATTTATTCTTATATAGGAAATTTCAGAATATAGCCAAAACTTCTAAAATTCATAGTAATTCAACTGTAACTCCAAATCAAACAAATTATATATGAAAAATGATCAGAAAAATCCAATCTATCCATCTGTACCATTTTCATGCATGTTTCAACAACTTAAATATGCTGTATACAACAATTTGAATAAATGGCATTTGAAATGCCTTATGTGGAGTTTGAATTTGAACCTAGGGTTCAAACCAACTTCATTTAACCTGTTGCTAGTTGCATTAGCTCAAACTACATCATATTGCCATGTCATCATCATGCATCATATTATGCATTGCATTGATTGTGTTCTTCCTTGTTTGTCGGTGTTTGTCCCCTCTCAGTAAGACGTGTACCGAAGATGTGATCGATGACACCAATGAAGAAATATACTATCTTCAGAAGTGCCAGGCAAGCAAAACCCCCTTGTTCATTCCGATACAATCCTACTCTCTCGCTCCTGCTCTCTTTTACTGCATTAGGACAACAACGATTCATCTGTTACTTGCTGCGGTAGCTGAACCCCTTTATCCTTTGCATGACCTGTCATTCCACAGTAAATAGATGAAACCCACTAGCATGAGTAGGAGTTGTTTGAGCCCTGTTGTGCCTAATCATTCATGCTTGTTCGTCATGCCTGCTACTGCTTACAGTCGAGTCAAGTCTGATTCATCGGGAATGAATTAGAGGTGCCTGAACATGTCCTACTGTGTGTGAGCTAAGTGTGTGAACACGATTTGGTAAAGGTAGCGGTGAGAGTCCATGTAGGAGTACATGGTGGGTTGTCTCATTGCAGCCGTCCTCAGGAACTGAGTTTTGTGTTTGTGATCCATGATACAGTTACTACCATGCATTGGGCCCGAAACCAATGGACCCTCTCGGCTTCTTATTCACCCTAGTCCTCTGTCCAGGAGTTGCAAGTAGTTTCTGGTGTTTGTATCCTACTGGAGGCCGTGGACAGCGCTGACCGTGGGGTGGGCTGTGATGCGTTAGGTACGTGGCCGGGTACACCGGGCACCCGTTAGGTGTCTTAGAACCCTGTTCACATCGTTCGGGGTCGTATGTGGAAACCTCGGCCAGACTCCCTGCGGATGGAACCTGAATAGGCGATAAACCTAGACTAGAGACTTAGGTGTTTAGGTAGGTCATGGCCGACACCCACTTTGGGCTTCTGCTTGAAGGTTGCCGAGTACATGTCGTGTAAACGGCGGTAAGTGGTGAGAGCGTGTATGAAGAAGTACACCCCTGCAGGGTTAACATCATCTATTAGAATAGCCGTGTCCGCGGTAAAGGACTTCTGGGTTGCCTATAACAGTTCATAGACAAGTGAAAGTGGATACTCTAAAATACGCAAGATAAGCATGAGTGCTATGGATGGTGTTCTCGTAGGGAGACGGGAGCGGATCCATAGTGGTGTATTGATATGGTGAATATGTGGACTCGTGTGCGCCACCTCAAAAGACTTCCTTGCAGTCGTAGTTAGGATAGCCACCGAGTCAAAGCTGGCTTGCTGTAGTTAAACCCCACCATCCCTTTGTTGATAATGATGCATATGTAGCTAGTTCTGATGTAAGTCTTGCTGGGTACATTTGTACTCATGTTTGCCTATTTTACATTTATGCAGAGACTTCCGTCTCACTAGTAGTTCCGCATGGACTTCGACGTTTAGCTTGTTACCTCAGCTACGATCTTGTGCCCTCGGCAGGATCTGGTGGATAGTCAGGCCAGCCTTTTTCATTTGTAGATGTCTGTATTCCGCTTGTGCTTTGACTTGTATGCTCTGAATGTTGGGTCATGAGACCCATGTTTGTAATATCTCGCTCCTCGGAGCCTATTGAATAAAATACTTGAGTCGTAGAGTCATGTTGTGATGCCATGTTGTATTTGCACATATCGAGCATATTGTGTGTATGTTATTGAAATGCTTGGTATGTGTGGGATCTGACTATCTAGTTGTTTATCCTTAGTAGCCTCTCTTACCGGGAAATGTCTCCTAGTGTTTCCATCGAGCCATGGTAGCTTGCTACTGCTCCGGAACACTTAGGCTAGTCGGCATGTGTCCTTCTTCGTTCCTATGTCTGTCCCTTCGGGGAATTGTCACGCGATGAATATCGGAGTCCTGTTAGCCCGCTACAGCCCGATTCACCGGAGTCCTGCTAGCCCAGTGCTACAGCCTGGATTCACTCGCTGATGACCGACACGTTCGATGCTGGGTCATGGATGCCTGTCCCTGTAAGGCTGTGCCACTTTGGGTTTACGACTAGCCATGTCAGCCCGGGCTCCTTATCATATGGATGCTAGCGACACTATCATATACGTGTGCCAAAAGGCGCAAACGGTCCCGGGCAAAGGTAAGGCGACACCCGTGGGAATACCGTGCGTGAGGCCGCAAAGTGATATGAGGTGTTACATGCTAGATCGATGTGGCATTGAGTCGGGGTCCTGACAGCTTTGGTATCAGAGCCTGACTGCTTGTAGGATTACCAAGCCAAACTGGTCAAAGTTGAGTCTAGAAATTCTTTAGTTATGTAAGGGAATTGATTGTGGGATGGAACGTAAGGCTCTTTTTACTCCTTATACCTCATGGCCTTCTGATCTTAGTCATCCTCTTCTTTTCTACGGGGATTAAGAACTAGGCCTTCTCATCTATCTATCAGGATGACGTGTTACTAATCCATTGACTTATAGAATTGTTAGTTTCAAATCTCAGTTCAGCTTTTACTACTTCCATATGTTCATAGTTGGTCTCAGAATCTTGATATTGTGATGATCGAGTGGTTATGCCACCATTTTGCAGGATGTCTTAAACCCTTTTGAGCATTTACAGCCGTTATGCTGTTCGAGTCATCCCAGGTTTCTAAACA
Organism: Triticum timopheevii; assembly: GCA_963921465.1. NCBI lineage: Eukaryota > Viridiplantae > Streptophyta > Magnoliopsida > Poales > Poaceae > Triticum > Triticum timopheevii. Next base: position 1,874,089 of record CAWUFU020000003.1, read on the forward strand.
ATCTGATGCACTTGCAAATCCTTTCCTCTGGTTTTGATGTTCCTTTGGGCCAGGTTAATCACACTAATTGCTGAGTTGAGGTATTCTATTGCCTCGACATATAGGTTGGAGTTCTTATTATGACCCTAGGTGTCTTAGGGGATCATCTAGTAATCTAGCCATGATTTGTGTCCCAGTGTGATGATTCTGGCCTTTATTCTCGAAAGCATCCCGTGATGCCACTTAGTAGTAGGTATTCTATTCCTGGGTTCTTGAACCCAAGATTCACCCTACTTACCTCCTGTTGATAGTGTTTGCTAGTTCCTTTAGGATATTAGTAACTTTGCGATAGTCCTCGAGGTCCGTGGTATTTCCTTCTTCCAAATACTATGAACCGTTTATGGCAGAAGTTCCTTGCTGAACTGAAGGATCACAACTAGAGTACTCATGACGAGTTCTCGATTCTATGTTGATACTCTGCCAGTCCTACCTCTCTGCATGAATTGTCTGGAAGAAATATGTTGAACTCGTTCGACATCCTAATCCATGCATCCACAACTCAGGAAATCATATGCTCTTTTGAGTTGTCCCTCTTAGTTGTCCTCTCACCCTCATCTATCAATTGATAGTCAATAGTAGTTGTGCACTCGAGCTCATCGATGCCTATTACTCTTGTGGTCCGGCAAGCCATTCTATTCCGGAATGACTAGGAGAAACAAACTCCAGTACCCCATCCATATCTAGGACTGCGTCAAAATAGTTGCATCTCGCAGATCAAAATGCCAACCCAGCTTTTGTTCTGTTCTACCTTCGAGTATTACCATCTTTTAAATCGGGATTATTATAGGAATTGCACACCATCCTATGAACTCTTGGTACAGTGATACTTCTAGCCATCATTGTTCATTCCTCAGTTTCCGTGTTATTGTAACCGGAATGCCGACAACTGAATTGTGGTGTGTGAAATTAATACTGCTAGCAACTCCGTTGCTTGGTAGTTAAATGGACGATAACCTCATTCTCAGCGTGTTGATTATTGAATCGTCACCCTAAGGTTGATTGTGCTACCTAGTCCCTATTTCCGGTGCACTCTTCGGTAGTTGAGTTAGGATTTTGTCAATCCCTCGCTCATTTGATCATATCGTCTTGCCCTGAAAAGCAAGATTGCTCTCGAGCTTAGTAACATACGGTGGTTCATGATTTTCTGATTATCTTCTCGGAAGTATCACCAGGTCGTCACCTGACCGCTATGTTGAGTTCGTGATCAAGTTGGTTTATTCCTGTAAACCACCCTTTCTCCAAGAATCCGTGTTGGATACCCATGAGCTAGTTGGTTAAGCTATACATCAACTTGGAGAGCTGGGAGATAAAAGCTTGTCCGACTTAGTTCATGTTAAGGGATATCTTGTATGTATGTTGAAGAAAGATGATATCTCCATCGATTGGTCCCTGTGTTCAATTGTTGGACCTATTACCTTATCAAAACTTTGATTTGAGTGTGGGCTATTCTCAAATCAAATCAGAACCAACGATGTTCATAATGTTGTCTTACTCGTGGTTCCTCCTCGAGCATACTCCATTATATCTTTTGGTCTGACCAATGATATCACCGTGTTCACATGATGGTGGAAGTCCAGTGATATGGAAATTCCGATGAGTTGTTATTGAACCCCATCAACGGCATTTTGTCTCCCCCATGATTCGTGTTAAACATTAAGCTAGTGTTGGAAACTTTGTAAGCAATGCCTTCGTGTTCTGTTCATGAAGCTTATGCTTGGATGGAAGAAGTGACTTCCTCGAATTCATGTGCATTGATGCAAGTTGCCGCCGTGAGTTCGAGAAAGGTTTGTTTTGTTTCCCTTGGGATCATCCCAAGTCAATCATGCAAACGTGCGAAGTATTCTATGGTTTGGTAGATTAATTACCTCCACTCCATATGTGTTCCTAGCACACCAAGCCACTGATTGATTTGTTCAAGGTGAAGAAGTTCCTTCTTAAGAATCATGACTTATGCAAGGACTTCGATATCCTCGATGATGGTTCCCCTTCTGAGCTCGATAGCGTTTTATTATAAGACTACTATGTGTTCATGCTTGTCTCGGACAACACGTTCACATGTTGTAGCAGAACCAACTCATGTCTTGGAGCTTGCTATCGTAGTTCACTCCCCAAGAATCTCGCAACATCATCTCGTCGGTTTGTGTTGCAAACTTTCTTTTCCAGAAACGTTGTCTGAATTACCCTGTTACCAACCAGATCTGAATCTCAGGCAGATATGATGGTTGGAACTTCTCCCAAGAACTATGATATAGGTTCCAGTGAAGTGGACGCACCTAGCTGGAAGCACTATTATTGTAGTATCTTAATTAAGCCGTTTGGTCACTTCCCATGAGGATTTCGCCTGACTTAATCTAGAAGTTGATCCATATGGATTTTGTGCTCCCGAAGTCCGACCTTTACTTGATGGCCACGTTAATGCTTTTAAGCATGACTGTGGTAGCTAGCACATCAAGGAGAACATTAGAAGCAGAGTGCTAAATGTCTCTCGGTCGATCATCCAGATTTTGTCCCCTTGGTCTCGCTAAGGTGAAATATGAGAAAGTGTTATCTTCCTTTGAATCCGCATCATCCATCACTATTCCTCATGGTAGTATGTTGTGTTGCCAGGATCCTTGACACGTATGTTGGTAAAACCTTGATGAATATGGAGATGCTCAAGTTCTTGAGAGCACGCACAAGCACTATGTATTATCACCAGCACTAACTGGGATTGCTCCTAGTCTTTTCGATTATGCTATAACCACTCCAACAGTGGAATCACTCTCTACTGTTGAGCCTCTCCCCAGTGACCAGAGTCATTCCCAGCATTTGCACCTTGTTCTAGCTTGCACTGCCATTGTGCCATTCTACCTTGGGTCCCGTCTATTGCCGATGATAAGCAAAATCATCTATGGCATTGTCTTCAACAAGGTAATCCACATCATCCATTCTGGTCTGAGTATACCATTCTACCCAACCCCTCCAAACGATCGCTCGAGAATTGCCTTAGGCTGGTATAAAGAGTTTCAATGATCTCTTAATCAAAGGTAATTCTTTTTGCCACTTAAGGGAATATTTCTGCGAGTCACGTGCCTCAAGATGTCTCGTTATAGTATCATGGCAACTCCACTCTTCGCTACGTTGACAACCAGTCACCACCCTCTTAAGGCGGGATCGTTGTCTACCTAGTGAACCTTCGCCATCTGTTCCACTCCATCCCTCTAGATGTATGTTTCATGTCTCAATCCGAGAAATGTTCAATGTCTCATTCCGCAAGTTGATCGTTGGTTGTTCGATCTTCGAGAAGATCGATCCTTCTAGAGTTTTCCCTTTCCTCTCGTTGTCCTGATAGTTGGAGTTCTCAGAGCATGACATCAAGACAAAGATCGTGATCGAATCAATGATCTTATGAAGTGCAACCTGGATCGTGAAGATTGTGTTGGTCTTGTACCCCCTCTCTCTTCTTAGCTCACGTCTTGAATCTCGGGACGAGATTCTTGTTTAGTGGGGGTGAGTTGTCACAGCCCTAGAAGTCTTCTTGTAATTAGTGGCATTGCATCCACGCATCATTTTCATTTTCATTTAAACTTGAAATGGGGATTGACTAAACCCTAGCATTAAAGGAATTCACTAGGTTCAACCAAAATATTTCCAGTAAATCCAAATGGCTTTCAAAAATGTTCATCATTCTTGGAAATGCTGGAAACAGTAACCAGAGGTGATGCACATTTTTCCATGACATATTTGGGCTCTGGATTAAATCATACTCTATTTTGCATTTGGGCATTTAAATGCTATTAAATATTTTAAATGCTCAAATAATCATAAACTAAAATGTTTACTGTAGGATATATTCCCAACAGTGATCATGAGTAGTTTCATGATTTTTGAAAGAGTCTAAGTATTTTTAATAAAGCCCTAAAATTACAGAGAAATAGAAAAAAAGAAACAAATAAGAGAGGGAGAGAGTTACCTGGACCTACCTACTATGCAGCCCACCTGGATGGCCCAGCTGGCTGGCCCAGCCCACCAGGGGCATGCCTGTCCTCTTCCCCATGCCAGCGCACTAAGCAGCTCGGTGGCGAGCGCTGACGTCACCCCTGGCCACCTCCTGCTTGCTGCCGCCTCCCCGACGTCGCCCTGGAGACGCCACGCACCCCTCTGGAACTCCCTCACTCTCTCGCGACCTCTTCCCCCTCCTCTGCTTTCTCTCCCTCTCTACCCGAGCGGAGCTCGCCGTCGCCGTACGCCGTAGACGCAGCCTCCGTGCTCCCTTCGCCTCCCCATGCTGTCCAGAGGCTCCGCCTCGACGCCACGGAGCCCCAAGACGAAGCACACACTCGCGGGACTCCCGAGGCGACGCCATCATCCTCATCCTCGCCGCCGGCCACCGGAGATCCCTCTCGCCGCCCCGCTCGCTCCGATGCTTCCCCGAGCTCACCGTTCGCCTCGTCGCAACCGCCATGAGCTCCTTCCCCTGCTCCCCCTCTCTGCTCCCTCTCTCGCACGCCGTAGCCACCGCACCACATCCACCGCACGTGCCGCCGCCTCTGTTCGCCGCCGACGTGTCCTTGGCCACACAATGACCCGGTCGTCGTGCCCTGATTGATCCCCGCTCCGCGTACAGCCTGTTGATGCCTCGCACGCGCCGCCTCGCGCAACGCAGCACTGCCGTGCTCACGCCCGAGCTTCGGCCACCGCGGCCGAGCTCCTCGCCGTCGTCTCCGGTTGCCCCAGCCCCTGCAACCACCACCGTTGGACGCACTGCGATGCGGCCGTTCCAACGAGACCAGCCCCGCTTGCTCCCGTCGCCGGAGTTGGCCGGGCGGGCAACGCCGCCGCGTCTGCTTACCGCCGGCGATTAGTCAGCGATTAGATGACGTGGCACTCGCTTAAATAGCGCTAATCACTGATCAGTTAACCCCACGGGTCAATGACAACCGGGCCCCACGCCCTTAATTAACCACACAGCTTAATCCCTGCTTAGTTTTAACCAATCACAGTGGCCCCACGCGTCAGCATTGACTTTGCTGACGTGGCGTTTGACAGGTCCCACCTATCTGTGAGTCTGACTAGCCCTGAGTCACTGACCAGTGGGACCCGCAGGTCAGGTTTGACCTGGACCGGGTCAGTTGACCGCTGACGTCACACTGACGCCAGGCTGACGCAGTAAATCCTTTTCTGGATTTATTCTTATATAGGAAATTTCAGAATATAGCCAAAACTTCTAAAATTCATAGTAATTTAACCGTAACTCCAAATCAAACAAATTACATATGAAAAATGATCAGAAAAATCCAATCTATCCATCTGTACCATTTTCATGCATGTTTCAACAACTTAAATCTGCTGTATACAACAATTTGAATAAATGGCATTTGAAATGCCTTATGTGGAGTTTGAATTTGAACCTAGGGTTCAAACCAAGTTCATTTAACCTGCTACTAGTTGCATTAGCTCAAACTACATCATATTGCCATGTCATGATCATGCATCATATTGTGCATTGCATTGATTGTGTTCTTCCATGATTGTCGGTGTTTGTCCCCTCTCAGTAAGACGTGTACCGACGATGTGATCGATGACACCAATGAAGAAATATACTATCTTCAGAAGTGCCAGGCAAGGTAAACCCCCTTGTTCATTCCGATACAATCCTACTCTCTCGCTCCTGCTCTCTTTTACTGCATTAGGACAACAAAGATTCATCTGTTACTTGTTGTGGTAGCTGAACCCCTTTATCCTTTGCATGACCTGTCATTCCACAGTAAATAGATGAAACCCACTAGCATGAGTAGGAGTTGTTTGATCCCTGTTGTGCCTACTCATTCATGCTTGTTCGTCATGCCTGCTACTGCTTACAGTCGAGTCAAGTCTGATTCATCGAGAATGAATTAGAGGTGCGTGAACATGTCCTACTGTGTGCAAGCTAAGTGTGTGAACACGATTTGGTAAAGGTAGCGGTGAGAGGCCATGTAGGAGTACATGGTGGGTTGTCTCATTGCAGCCGTCCTCAGGAACTGAGTTCTGTGTTTGTGATCCATGATACAGTTACTACCATGCATTGGGCCCGAAACCAATGGACCCTCTTGGCTTCTTATTCATCCTAGTCCTCTGTCCAGGAGTTGCAAGTAGTTTCTGGTGTTTGTAGCCTACTGGAGGCCGTGGACAGCGCTGACCGTGGGGTGGGCTGTGATGCGGTAGGTACGTGGCCGGGTACACCGGACACCCATTAGGTGTCTCAGAACCCTGTTCACATCGTTCGGGGCCGTATGTGGAAACCTCGGCCGGACTCCCTGCGGATGGAACCTGAATAGGCGATAAACATGGACTAGAGACTTAGGTGTTTAGGTAGGTCGTGGCCGACACCCACGTTGGGCCTCCACTTGAAGGTTGCCGAGTACATGTCGTGTAAACGGCGGTAAGTGGTGAGAGCGTGTATGAAGAAGTACACCCCTACAGGGTTAACATCATCTATTCGAATAGCCGTGTCCGCGGTAAAGGACTTCTGGGTTGCCTATAACAGTTCATAGACAAGTGAAAGTGGATACTCTAAAATACGCAAGATAAGCGTGAGTGCTATGGATGGCGTTCTCGTAGGGAGACGAGAGCGGATCCATAATGGTGTATTGATATGGTGAATATGTGTACTCGTGTGCGCCACCTCAAAAGAGTTCCTTGCAGTCGTAGTCAGGATAGCCAGCAGTCAAAGTTGGCTTGCTGCAGTTAAACCCCACCATCCCTTTGTTGATAATGATGCCTATGTAGCTAGTTCTGATGTAAGTCTTGCTGGGTACATTTGTACTCACGTTTGCCTATTTTATGTTTTTGCAGAGACTTCCATCTCACTAGTATTTCCGCATGGACTTCGATGTTTAGCTTGTTACCTCAGCTACGATCTTGTGCCCTCGGCAGGATCTGTTGGATAGTCAGGCTTCTCAGCCTTTTTCATTTGTAGATGTCTGTACTCAGACATGTTAAGCTTCCGCCTGTGCTTTGACTTGTATGCTCTGAATGTTGGGTCATGAGACCCATGTTTGTAATATCTCGCTCCTCGGAGCCTATTGAATAAAATACTTGAGTCATAGAGTCATGTTGTGATGCCATGTTGTATTTGCACATATCGAGCATATTGTGTGTATGTTATTGAAATGCTTGGTATGTGTGGGATCTGAGTATCTAGTTGTTTATCCTTAGTAGCCTCTCTTACCGGGAAATGTCTCCTAGTGTTTCCACCGAGCCATGGTAGCTTGCTACTGCTCCGGAACACTTAGGCTAGCCGGCATGTGTCCTTCTTCGTTCCTATGTCTGTCCCTTCGGGGAAATGTCACGCGATGAATACCGGAGTCCTGTTAGCCCGCTACAGCCCGGTTCACCGGAGTCCTGCTAGCCCAGTGCTACAGCCTGGATTCACTCGCTGATGACCGACACGTTCGATGCTGGGTCATGGATGCCTGTCCCTGTAAGTCTGTGCCACTTTGGGTTTACGACTAGCCATGTCATCCCGGGCTCCTTATCATATGGATGCTAGCGACACTATCATATACGTGTGCCAAAAGGCGCAAACGGTCCCGCGCAAAGGTAAGGCGACACCCGTGGGAATACCGTGCGTGAGGCCGCAAAGTGATATGAGGTGTTACATGCTAGCTCGATGTGGCATTGAGTCGGGGTCCTGACAATAATGCTACCACTACATGCATATATGGCTGGTGGAAAGTTCTATGGTTACAGTTTTGCATAAAGCCAAATTTTCCCCACAACAAAGTTATAAATTTCATTTAACTATCATGGTGGTTGATAAACATTGAGAAGGTTCCTCCAACTCAATCCCAATTAAGCTTCAACATTAAACCCCAACAATTTAAATTAAGTAACATGATGAGATTCACATGATAATCCAAGTACTAGATACTCCAAACGTCCATAACCGGGGACACGGCTAACCATGATTAGTTTATACACTCTGCAGAGGTTTGCGCACTTTTCCCCGCAATACTCGATCTCCTCTGTTGGATTTCTTGCACTACATGGTGTTTGATAAATGGATGACCGAGACACAGTCTTTCAGAAGCATTAACTCTTTACTCTGGGTAGACAATACCAACCTACATCCCCTACATCTGCTAGTCTACCACTGAAAGAGGTCACGCAACATACTCAACTATGCTAGAGCCCATAGTAGCTTGCGGCTGCACATGGAATTTTCTAGCATGAATAATCTCATGATCCCTTTGAGCCTGGGTGGCAGTCCATAGGAGAATCACACGGTACCCCGGGATTTCCAAAAATACACGCAACCCTGGGTTCCCCAGGTGCCTCAATCCACCCAGATGTAAATTAAAGTTGCCACCTTAAGTTAACCATTAATTAACAATACTCACATCTGTCATGGATACACTCACCCAATCCACGTCTACAAGCATAGCATAGCAATATAAGCAAACGTAGAAGTAACTCCCAAAGGTTTGATAATAAACATGACAATAGGTTCTACCTCATCTACTTCCCAAAACCCACATATTAATCAGATCCTAACCATGAAATTGTTTGAGGATTGATATAATGCAATAAAACTGGGTAGTAAAGAGGTATGATCAAAGTGTTACTTGCCTTGCTGATGATCCGTGAAACCTAGAGACTCGAAGTAGCACGCTGCACACTCCGGGTACTCTATCGCAAACAAACAAACATACAATAAGCACTCATCTAATGCATGGGTAAAACTAAAATAAGAGATCTAACCAGAAAGTTCAACTTAAGAACTCCAGTTTGCAAAAGGAATCAAATCAAACGAAGCAACGAAACTCAAACGGCAAAAGAAACAAGCTTCATCTACTAATCTGGACCTACGTCAAATTTTACAGTAGCAAAAACTTGTTTAAGTTGGTTAAATGTAAAGAGGGTTTCGAGACGAAACTCTAGGCGCTTGAATCGCCTGATTCCAATAAATGAGCGAAAAGATAAACTAAAACGAAAATCGGATCAAAAATCATGATCGAAAATAACCGCGAAAAACCCGAGAAAAAGAAAAACTGACGAACAGGCTAACGAACAAATGTTCGCTGTCTGTGGCTAAACGGTGAAAACCGTTCGTTAAAATGAACATATGGACAAACATCCGCTAAATAAACAAAACCGAGAAAAATCGACGAACCCATCTAAAAAAAATAAACTGGGGTTTCTAAAAAAACCGTACGGTTTTCCAAGGAAAACCGCAGCGGCGGCGGGGCTACCTTCGGCGACGGCAAGGAACGGCGAGGTGGTGGCGGCGGACGGCAGCGTCGGCGGCGGGGCAAGGCGACGGCGGCGGCGTGCGGCGGGGTCGATGGCGACGGTGGCGGGCGGCGGGGCGACGGCGGCGCAGGGCGGCGGCGGCGGCAACTGACGGCGGCGGCGGCGACGGCGGCGGCTTAGGGTTAGGATTCAGTGGGAGCGGGCGGCTGGGCTGGCGGGACACCGGGGTCGTGGCTTATAAGGGTCGGCCCGAGGTGTCCTGGCCGGGTACGGCCGGAAGTTGGTTTCCTTTTTTCTTTTTAAATAATTCCGACGTGCAGAAAAAAATACTAAACGGACTCCAAAAATCCCGAAATAAATTTTCCCCGTCCTCTAAAAATAAGCCGAACAAGGTGAATACTTATTTGGTCCTAAAATGCAATTTTGAAAAACGCATATTTTTCCTAATTCAAATAAAAATAGTGATAAAACTCCGAAATAAAATCTTATTTGATTTTATTATTAAATCTCCAATATTTCTTTATTTTGGGAAAGTCATTTTATTCCCTCTCTCTCTTATTTTTATAAAAGAAATATACGAAGATAAAATAATTAGAATCAAAAGATCCTCTTTTCAAAATTTGAGAAAAACTCAAATATGAAAATAACGAAATCCCCAACTCTCTCCATGGGTCCTGGAGTTGCGTAGAATTTCTAGGATCAAGCCGAATGCAACAAAATATGATATGCAATGATGATCTAATGTAACATTCCAAATTGAAAATTTGGGATGTTACAAACCTACCCCCCTTAAGATGAATCTCGCCCTCGAGATTCGGGTTGGCTAGAAAATAGGTGAGGGTGGTCCTTCCGTAGGTCTTCCTCTCGCACCCAAGTGGCTTCATCCTCGGTATGGTGGCACCACTGAACTTTGCAGAACTTGATAACCTTGTTGCGCGTGACTCGGCTGGCAAACTCAAGAATCTTGAGTGGTTTCTCCTCATACGTCAAATCTCTATCCAACTGAATTGCTTCCAATGGCACTGTATCTCTCAGAGGAATATCAGCCATCTCTGCATGGCACTTCTTCAACTGGGAAACATGGAACACATTGTGAACTCCTGACAATCCTTCAGGCAACTCCAGCTTGTAAGCAACTTCTCCCATACGTTCCAAAACTTTGTATGGTCCCACAAAACATGGTGCTAACTTTCCCTTAACTCCAAAACGCTTAACTCCTCGAAGTGGGGATACACGAAGGTAAACTCTATCTCCAACTTCGTAAACTGTCTCCTTGCGTTTAGAATCCGCATAGCTCTTCTGCCTGGACTGGGCACCTTGAGCCTATCGTGAATCAGCTTAACCTTCTCTTCAGACTCCTTAATCAAATCTGGTCCAAACAACTGGCGGTCTCCAACTTCATCCCACAACAACGTTGTCCCACACCTCCTTCCGTACGTAGCTTCGAAAGGGGCCATCTTCAAACTGGATTGATAACTGTTGTTGTAAGAGTACTCTGCATATGGCAAATTGTCCTCCCAACTAGATCCATTATCTAGCGCACAAGCTCTCAGCATGTCCTCCAGAATCTGATTGACTCTGTCGGTCTGTCCATCTGTCTGTGGATGAAAGGATGTACTGAACTCTAGCCTGGTACCCAAAGTTTCTTGCAACTGATTCCAGAACTTTGAGGTAAACAGGGTTCCTCTATCTGATACAATGGTCCTCGGAACTCCATGCAGACATATGATCCTGGTCATGTATATCTTTGCCAACTTAGCACTGGTATAAGTAGTCTTCACTGGGATGAAATGAGCTACCTTCGTCAAATGATCAACTACAACCTATATCGAGTCATAGCCTGAACGTGTCCTGGGCAATCCTGTGATAAAATCCATGCCTTGCTTATCCCACTTCCATTCGGGTATCGGCAATGGTTGTAGCAATCATGTTGTCTTCTAATGCTCTGCCTTCACTCTCCGACATACATCACAAATTGCTACATACTCTGCAATATCCTTCTTCACTCCGGTCCACCAGAAAGTGTCTTTTAAATCCAGATACATCTTGGTATTTCTTAGGTGAATCGAATATGGTGAATCATGGGCCTCCTGCAAAATCAACTTCCTGATCTCCAGGTCATTAGACACATAAACGCGGTCCTCAAACCATAAGGTATCATGCTCATCCTCATGAAAACCCTTAGCTTTTCCTTTGCTCATCTTCTCCTTTATCCTAGCAATCTCTTTGTCGGTCTTTTGAGCTTCTCTGATCTTATCCATCAACGTAGACTGAATCTCTAAAGCTGCTACATAGCCTCTTGGAACTATCTCCAAACATAGCTCGCGAAGATCCTCGGCTAACTCCTTGGGTAACTCTCCGGTCATCAGTGTGTTGACATGGCTCTTGCAGCTCAACGCGTCGGCTACTACGTTAGCCTTTCCTGGGTGATAATGCAATCTCATATCATAATCCTTAATGAGCTCCAGCCATCTCCTTTGCCTGAGATTCAACTCCTTCTGTGTGAAAATGTACTTCAAACTCTTGTGATCTGTGTACACCTGACAATGGCTTCCGATGAGAAAATGTCTCCATGTCTTCAATGCATGCACTACGGCTGCTAACTCCAAATCATGTGTAGCCTAATTCAACTCATGGGGCTTAAGTTGTCGGGAGGCATATGATACAACTCTTCCCTCCTGCATACGCACTACTCCAAGTCCTCAATGTGAAGCGTCACAATATACTTCATAATCCTTGCACTGATCTGGCAGAATCAACACCGGTGATGTAACCAAACGTTTCTTCAACTCCTGAAAACTAGCCTCACATTCCTCAGTCCATTTGAATTTTGTGTCCTTTTTCAAGAACTCCGTCTTGGGTTTTGCAATCTTCGAGAAATTCTCAATGAACCTCCGGTAGTATCCTGCGAGTCCAAGAAAACTCCGGATCTCTCCAACTGATGTGGGGGCTTCCCAATTTGTCATAGTGACAACTTTGGTGGGGTCTACTACTTTCCTTCTCCGGATATAACATGTCCGAGGAATCCAACTTCCTTCAACCAAAACTCACACTTGCTGAATTTGGCGTATAACTGATGTTCTCTGAGCTTCCCAAGTACCAAACGCGAATGCTCCTTATGCTCCTCTTCATTCTTCGAGTAGACCAAAATATCATCAATGAACACCACGACGAACTTATCCAGAAACTCCATAAACACCTTGTTCATCATGTTCATAAAATAGGCAGGTGCATTAGTCAGACCAAATGACATAACGGTATACTCATATAGCCCGTACCTTGTGGTAAAAGCTGTCTTAGGTATATCATGTTCTCGAATCTTCAGCTGGTGGTATCTTGATCGCAAATCGATTTTGGAAAATACCTTAGCTCCTTGCAACTGGTCAAACAAATCGTTGATCATCGGTAGTGGGTACTTGTTCTTGATTGTTACTTCATTCAATCCTCGATAATCAACAACCATCCTCAACGATACATCCTTCTTCTCCACTAGAAGCACTGGTGATCCCCAAGGTGACGAACTTGTGCGAATATAGCCTTTATCCAGTAACTCCTTAATCTGCTTCTTAATTTCCTCCAGATCCTTTGCAGGCATCCTGTACGGTCTCTTAGTTATTGGCCCAGTGCCTGGCAAAAGCTCAATCAAAAACTCAATGTCTCTATCCAGTGGCATGCCTGGCAACTCTTCTGGAAATACATCGGGGAAATCCTTCACCACTGGTACCTCCTCCTATACAACTCCTGATAAGTAATTCACTTGAGTCCTCTTCGGCACATGCCGGGATACATACTTGATCCTTATTCCTTCTGGGGTGGTAAGCAAAATCGACTTACTGGCGTAGTCAATGTTCCCTCCATACTTCGATAACCAATCCATGCCTAATATCACATCCAGTCCTTGTGACTCCAATACTATTAGCTCTGAGGGAAACACGTAGTTACCAATCCTTAATGGTAACTAATCACACCATAGATTAGTCATATACTTAGCTCCTGGCGAGGTTACTAACATGGGTGACCTAAGGGCTTGGGTTGGCAGTTTATACTTATCCACAAATCCCCTTGATATGTATGAATGTGATGCACCAGTATCAAAAAGAACGATTGCAGTAAATGACTTAACCAAAAACTTACCTATTACTGCATCTCGCTGGGCTTCAACCTCCTCCATGTTAACGTGGTTCACCTATCCCCTGTTGAAAGGGTTAGGCTTCTTCCCAGAGCTTCCATTGCCATTTCCATTCTTAGCTTTAGGACATTCAGTGGCATAACGTCCAGTCTTCTGGCACTTGTAGCAAGTAATGTGGCTTAGATCCCTCTTGGCTGGTGTTGATGGGTTGGTACGGTTCTGGCCGTTGCTTCCTCCATTCCCATTGCCATTTTTGGGGCCACTGTGGTTGTGCGAACTCCCTCCATTGTGATTGTGACCTCCATGGGTATGCTGAAAAGGTCCTCCTGAGTTTGGGGTAAAACGAGGCTTCTGCTGAGCTCCAGAATTGTACTTTCCTTGTCCATACTTCCTCTTGTGGCTGTCAATCTGCTGTTGCTTCCCTTCAATCATGAGAGCTCGGTCTACCAACTCTTGGTAGTTGTTGAAGGTTGCCACCATCAACTGCATGCTCAGCTCATCATTCAGTCCTTCCAGAAACATCTCCTGCTTAGCTGCATCCGTAGCAACGTCATCTGGGGCATAATGTGCTAGCTTACTAAAATCATCCACACACTGGCCAACTGTACGTCCTCCTTGGCGCAAGTTGCAAAACACACGCTTCTTCATGGCCATAGCTCCTGCTGAAACATGAGCAGTACGGAAAGCCTGCTGAAAATGATCGCAAGTGACAGTGTCGATGGGGTAAGTGGCTGTGAAATTCTCCCACCATGATGATGCGGGTCCATCAAGCTGATGTGTGGCAAAGCGCACTCTCTCCGCATCTGTGCATCCTGAAGTGGTCAACTCCCTTCCAATCTTGCGGAGCCAATCATCTGCAACTATCGGCTCGGTGCTACTGGAGAACACCAGCGGATTAAGCCTCAAGAAACGGGCTAAGTGATCAACAGGTGGTGGTGGTGGTGGGTTGTTGTTGTTGTTGTTGTTGTTGTTCCCCTGATTCTGATTCTGGACTAGTATCTGCATCAATGCATTTTGCTGCTGGATCAACTGAGTGAGCTCCGGTGGGAAGGCAAATCCATTGTCACGTCTCGGAGGCATCTGAGGGTTTAGAAAGGATGAGAAAATAGAATAGATTGAGGTCTAGAGAGAAAACACTACCCATATGCACATGAGACAAACAAAAACATATCACTTCAATCAATTCAAACAAGGGCATACAACGGTCTAACTATCGTTACAAAAGTGCTCGGACTATACTATATACATGGGGGAATACTACTACAGTTATGGTGGTCATCTAGAAAAACTGATCGGTCGAAGACTCCAGGATATCTGCTCCAACTTCGTCAACAAAATCATCATCGCTATCGTCGGGGTCCGAGTCGGTGTCGTCGATGATGATGTAGTTCTTCGAGCAAGTGAAATCGTCGTCATCTCCTCTTGGCGCGGGGTATCCCATGAATACTTTTAGCTTCTTCAGATCATCATTCTTCTCCACGAGTGTCGTCATTTCCTCTTCATATCCATCGCGTGTAGACTTGAGTTCTTATTCCAGTTCCATGATCCTGGTCATTGCCTTCTTCAGATCTATTATGCCTGCGCACATATGGTTCTCCTGGCGTCGATTGTGCTGGTTTAACTCCTGGATGAAAGCTGCAATAGAAAGAGAAAAGCAAAGAAAAGGAGAAAAGGGAAAGTAGAGGGGAGAGAAATCCCCTGCCCCACTTGGGCTTCGGCCCACCCGCGCCAGCTCGTCCAGCTAGGCCGGCCCACGCCCCCTCCCCGGTCGTCTTCCCTCCTTCATGTTCCCTCGGTGCGCGCCGCTACAGCAGCTCGCCGCCGCCCGACCACCTCACCGGCAACACCGCGGGTGCATAACAGCCCCCCCCCCCTCCAGCTCCTCGGGTTCTCCCCCACCTACCTCCACCCACTCCCCTCGCCCTCTCCGCTCTCTCCCTCGCTCTCCAGATCCCCTCCTCTCCTAAACCGAGCGCCGCCATCGCCATGGCTGTATCGTAGTCGTGGCCACCGCCCACCCCGCGCCTCGCCAGCAGGTCCAGGAGGCTCGCCGTCGATGCCGTCGTCGACTACCTCACTGGAACGAGGCGGGGAAGCCCCATCAGCGTCGCCAGCGTCCCGTCTTCCCCAACGGTCCCCGCCACCACTCGTCGGCGATTCGTCGCCCCCAGCACCGCCCCGACCTCCCTTGAGCCCACTGCCATCCCCCCTGTGGCTTCACTTTGAGCCACCATGCCTGAGGCGCCCTCCCTCTCTCCCTCTAGTAGTCCCTAGCACCGGTCCCTTCGAGTTCCCACTCCGGCAGCCGCCTGCCGTCATCGTCGCGGTCAACTCCGACCACTTCGGTTTGCGTGGGTGGCACCATTGGACGTGGTGCATTGTCAGCGTCCCGTAGAGCCCAAGAACGCCCTCAGCCGTGACCCATAGCGCCAAAACCATCGACGCCCGAACTCCAGCGTCCGCTCTGCTGCTCGCTGTCGCTGTCTCCGGCCGTTTCCGGCCAAACCGCCGCCGCGGATCGACGCGCACTGCTCCGCTCGTTCGAATGCGCCCTCGCGTGCGCGAAATGGTCGCCCGTATGCGAAATCTGACGAGGCTTAAGGCCCTCCGCCGCGTTTTGGCATGGCCGGCGTCAAGCCGCCGGCCACCGCCGACGTGGCACACCTGGGGCCACCCCAGGGTCACTGCCAGCGGGCCCCGCGGGCCCCTATTGGTTGGTTTGACCAAGTCAACAACTGATTGGGCACGCCTGTGCCACAGATGTTGGGGCCCCACGCCCCCTTAAAAAAGGATTTTTCAAATAAATAAATTAATTAATTAACTTAATTAATTGTGTTTAATTAACCTAATCAATTAACTAATCTAATTAACCATGTTTAGTTAGCCTTAGTCTATGACTGGTGAGTCCCGCTGGACACATAGGCCAGGTTTGACTCAGGTCAGCTGGGTTTGACATGCTGACGTCATGGTGATGTCATGCTGACATCACCTTTCACTGTTCTGGATAATGTTCAATTTAAGTAATTAAATTAATTTCAGAAATCTTTAAAACTTTGATAAATCATATAAAATAAACCATAACTGTCAGGAAAACGAGATGAATCTGAATACGCGGTCCGTTTATCTGTCACATGCCCCTAGTAGGCTAAACATGGAACATTTCCCCTTCGGTCATCTGTCTGACACAGGTCCAGAACCGGGAATACATTCCCGGTTGAATTCCCCCTTCACCTATATCGTGTAGCCATACGTTAGGTCACACCCGGCACAGCTTATTGCCACGCTATGCTTTGTGACACTATGTTTGCTTTATATTTACTATTTCTTCCCCCTCTTCTCTCCGGTAGACCCCAAGACCGATGTTGCCCCTGTGATCGACTACGTCGATGATGACCCCTCCTTGCCAGAGCAACCAGGCAAGCACCCCTTTGATCATCCCGATATCGCCCATTCCATTCTCTCATGCTTGCATTAGATTTTGCTATTGTTGTTGTTTGCTCCTATTCTGATGCATAGCCTGCTTTTGTAACCTACTTATTGTTACCTTACCTGCTTATCCTAAACTGCTTAGTATAGGTTGGTTAGTGATCCATCAGTGACCCCCACCTTGTCCTTGTTGCCCCTGCTTCATCATCGAAGACCCGATCAACGGGATCGAAGACCAGGCCCCGGCACCGCACATCACTTTCCCCTTAGTTGCTTGACACTGCTGGGTTACTATCGAGTGCCGAGGGTGAGTTCTCTACAGCACTTCTGATGTTAACCCTGTAGTGTAGCTTTTTCGGTCGTGGTCGTCGAGGATGATTCCGCCTTAACCACTTCTCATACGACTCTGTCGTGCAACCCCTCAAGTGTGAACCTCGGGGGTGATTCCTCTTACATTCACCTTGATGATTACATCGAGTGGAATTCACCGAGGGTGATTCCTCGGGTTTTCCCCTTGATGTTTACACACACAGTTACTATGATTACTATGACTTTACACTGAACCATGTTACTAAAGACAGGTCAACCCTGAGGGGTACCCGCGTGAGCATAATTGCGAGTGATTTGGAGTCGGGTTGACCTGGAAGGTGCCCGCGAGATAATTACAAGGCGTGGCCGGTCATTCTTATCCCTTGCCGCAAGTCCTCGAGACAGGGCAACGGGGTCACATATTTTGTGAGTCTCTGCTTGTTACCGCGCGTTCCTAATCCACTATGATTTGGAAATTTGATCCAAGCGGCCTCTGGCCTGATAGCACTAACCATCACGGGGGCATAGTATGGGCGTTCTGCGTCATATACATCAGTCGAAGCTTAATAGACATCAGCGACTGAGCGGCGCACACCGGGTTGGACTGGTAAGCACCTGCCTTTTTGAAGGAGGTAGCTAGGTCTGCTCACCGGCCGCGTACACAACATGCAGGAGTTCCCGGGGAGATTGCCCATGACCCCTTGGGGCATAGGTTTAGTCCGGCGTGTTAACCTCTCTATT
The DNA here is from genome assembly GCA_963921465.1 of Triticum timopheevii. NCBI lineage: Eukaryota > Viridiplantae > Streptophyta > Magnoliopsida > Poales > Poaceae > Triticum > Triticum timopheevii. Next base: position 1,891,946 of record CAWUFU020000003.1, read on the forward strand.
AAGCCTAGGTCGGGTTGTAGCGTATTGTTTGGCCGAGGCCGGGCATGACCCAGGAAAGTGTGTCCGGCCGGAGTTAATCGAGCGTGGTGGGTAAGTTGGTGCACCCCTGCAGGGAAGAAAACATCTATCGATAGCATGTCCTACGGTAACAGACACTTGGAGTTGTATCCCAATCGATACAACTAGAACTGGATACTTGTGATGAGAATTGGATTGTGATGAGAAATGGATAGTATGGCTCTGGGATTGCTTTCTCGTAGGGAGTCGAGAAGGGATCTCTGGCCGAGGTTGATAACACTTCTACTATTTTACTTTATGCTACTCTACTCCCTCCTGTTGCTGCAAGATGGTGCTTTCCAGATGATGCTAGTCTTCGATAGGACTAGGCCTTCTCTTTATTCTGGCATTTCTGCAGCCCAGTCCACATATACACCCTTCCCTTTGATAATGTTGCATATGTAGTGTAGATCCTTGCTTGCCAGTACTTTGGATGAGTACTCACGGTTGCTTTGCTCCCCATTCCCCCCCCCCTTTCTTTTTCTTTCGGATGATGCAACCAGATGTCGGAGCCCAGGAGCCAGATGCCACCGCCGGTGCCTACTACTACGTGGAGACCGCTGACGACCAGGAGTAGTTAGGAGGCTCCCAGGCAGGAGGCCTTGCCTTTTCGATCGTAGATGCTTTTGTGCTAGCCTTCTTAAGGCAAACTTGTCTAACTTATGTCTATACTCAGATATTGTTGCTTCCGCTGACTCTTGTGTATTCGAGCCCTCGAGGCCCCTGGCTTGTAATATAAAGCTTGTATTATTTTAATTTGTGTACAGAGTTGCACTGTGATATCTTCCCGTGAGTCCCTGATCTTGATCGTACACTTTTGCATGTATGATTAGTGTATGATTGAATCAGGGGCGTCACAAGTTGGTATCAGAGCCGACTGCCTGTAGGTAGCCCCCCTTCCAACTCCTTGGCCGAAGTTGAGTCTAGTCTTTGAAAACTATTTTACTAACATTGTTGTGTGGCTTACGGGCCCACATCACAATCGGGTGGTATTAGGATCTTTTATTCCTCGTCTTTACTCTGGGACTCTGATCTCTCTTCTATTCAGGTTAAATGATTTTGCTAACTCTAACACTAGGATCTTGTAACTACTTCCTCCTGGAGAGCCCCTTTATTCATTAGAAGACCCCGAAGATACTTTTCGATGTTTTTCCGAGACCCTTGTGTCCATCGCTTTTGCAATTCCGTTACATCGATAAATCCCTATGGATAAATAAATACACTTGCCGTTCGTACAATCATTCCCTAGTTGTTCTTGTTATTACAAGATACCCGAAAGTATTCTTCGACTTTTGAGAATCCTTTTTTTCGACTGCCTTGCAGCTCTTTTCTGCCTGAATAACCCTATGAATAATTCCTCACACTTACTGGGGATTCGTTCATCCCCAGTTGATCATATGTCTCACAAAATTCTTCGAATGCAATTCGATCTCCCGAAGATCCTCTCCAGCCTAGTGCTCCCGAAAATCTTGTCTGCCTGCATTATGGTTAAATCCATATGTCCGGTAATATTCATTAACACCCTTTGTCATTGTCATCCCGAGCCTATTGATTCATTATGTTGTGATTGCTCGCAATCATCAGTCGAACCCTAAAATTTGACCTTCCTACTAATACGTCATTCTGGACATGGGTTGGATCTCGGCCAAGCATGTTGTAATTGATTGTCCACCTAGTCCCTTCAACTTGAACGTCGAATTATTCAGTTGCTTCTATAATCTAATGCCTTTGCACTATTTCTTCTTCTGGTTGAGCATTGATACTCACATAAGATTCTTTGTGGTCCACCATATCCTTTGGTGGATTATTGTCTGACCATTCCTGCCTATTCTCAAATCCTTGAGTTCTTCCCCTAATACATAATGCCTTTGATAAATTGTATCCTCTGCTTATTTTCAACCATGCTCTCTATTGAGCTGATGTTATATGCTCTGGAACTTAGTGGTATATGTTCCTAGGATACCCCTACGGGTTGAACCTATGCCTTCCCTAATCCGTGTGAACTCAAAAGAGATGTGAGTCATACTCTTCTGGTGCATCACCAGATAAATCTTTTGCACTACAAATTCTTCGAAAATGAGGAGTGAATGAAAGTTTATGCATTGAAGAAGTGGGAGTCGACCTTGAACCTTTGTGTTCATGCCCATGGACCCGATGTAGAACTTATTATGGAAGCTGCTCGTAAAAATAATTACCCCTTGTTATAAGTTCATCTGGTCTCAGTGAATTGATCCTTCGCAACCGTGGTTCCGACCATGATTGTCCTTCTTTGGTCCCATTTCTTCGAAAAGTTAAACCACTTGTCTTCTGCAGGTCAATACGCCTGCCCAACCTCTATTATGATCTACCATCGAGTATTACCCCTGGTATCTCGAGGATATCATCCCATTGCAATACATCTTATGAACTTTTGATGGAGTACTACCTTACCCCTGTCTTTGTCACTTCAAGGGTTCTGGGTTGTTTATCAACTGAGAACACCGATAAGTGAATCGATTCTGCACTCTGATTCAATAACCCTAAGTAATTTTCGTTGCTTACGAGTTTAATAATCCTTCTAGTCAATCCTAGCCTGGTCGGCTATATCATTATCGTGCCAAATTTTAATTGTGCTACCTGGTTCTTCTTCCCGGAGCACAATTTTCGACGATAAGCTAAGCATACGTCGCTCTTCCTCATCATATCATTTCGCCTTGAACAACAAGCTTGTTTTCGAGTTTGTGTCGTACCTATGGTTCCAATAACCTTTTGCTTCATCATTCCTTTGACTTGGTGTCATCGCCCATCGATTACATCTTCATGAAATTTCTCGACAAATGTATCGTGATCATCATCAACATCCTGAGCTCTTCTAGGATATTAATTAAATTCATGATGAGAAATACCATCCTTGACCTTCGATGATTTGAGTTATCATCGACAACCCCCTTGTCTTCATTCCAACACATGTTTGATCATGTCTTGGTTTTACCTTGGACTCCTTGCTATTCCTGCAATTGTTCCTTGAGTATTTCTTGTGATCTTCAACTCCATCCCCTACTTGGAACACCATGTTAATGCTACCTCGAAGCATGACTGAGGTATTCCGAATATCAACAAGAACATTGGAAGCACATTGCCGCATGTTTCTTGATCTATTATCCAAACATCGTTGTATGGGTAATATCATGATTCTTCCCTCGCCCCCTTTATCTAAATGCTTTTGAACTTGCTGTCATATCATGTATATCCTGCTCCGCTTCCTCTTGGGAAGGATATACTCCTAATTCTTGTGTGTAAACACATTTTCCTTTCCATTGGTCTAATTAATTCGATAAATTCATTTTCCTTTCCATTGGTTTGTTTAACCTTCTTGTGATATATATGATATATGCAGAAATAATTCCCTGCTTATAAAACACCCCGATGTACAACCTTGTCAATGAGACCTTGTTACTATTGTTGATGACATTCCGGTAGCCACCGATGGATGAGAACTTTGCCTATTGGTCCGCCTCGTTCAACGAGCAGGAAAATAGTTCTCTCCGTCCCTCGCCCTTGGTACCAACGTTGTTGACAACATAACTGACAGTCTATCATCTGACGTGCCTCAGCCTCCTTACTACTTTTAACCCACATGGTGGGCCCATAACCCACAATTCCACAGGATCGAAACCTGACTCCTGTACATCCCTGTTTCCAAAGTTTTCACTCGCGCTTGGCTTCGTATGTAAATCACGAGCCACCTTCCGAGAGACGATCTATTCTGGTATCAGACGCCATACTTATTCCCATAGCTTCGAACCTCTTTCACCCTCTGTTCAGGCAATGAATGGTTGCCTACCCGGTTGAAGCTTCTTATTGCACCTCCTTACCTTACTCCTGATGTCTTTCTTGAATTTCAACTCGGGAGGTGCCTCTATGACACGTTCACTGAGATAGCCCCCAGGTACCTATCTTGTGTTGAGCTTCGTCCTTCACGAGTCTTTCCTCCTTACTCCACCCCTTAAATCTCGGGACGAGATTTCTTGTAGTAGAGGAGAGCTGTAAAACCCCAGCATGATGATGCTATAGTAATCTCGGAGATCAAGCTAATCATTTTGCTATAACAAAGCTTAGTCACTTTATTCAATATTCCATTTCAAATTCTAGTTGAATTCAATTTCAATTTCTGAGAGAAATTCAAAATTGCTATGAAAACTAAAATGTTCATCATGTGCCAAATAATCCACAACTAATATTGGTGGTGAACCAACATTTTTGCAAAGTGCTTAAGTGGCCTAAACTACTTATCACAGTGACCTAAGCAATGATTTAAATGCCTATTAAATTATAAAAATTGCAAACTACTTCTAAGCTCTCACAACCTTTTTGTGGCAGTGCACAATAATTCTTTGAAATTATCTTGGCCAGTGGCATAACTTTGCAAAGTCATTAGTGTCTAAAAAGCAAATGCAAAAGCTGCAAAAAAAAGAGAAAAGCAAAGAAAAGGAGAAAAGGGAAAGCAGAGGGGAGAGAAAGCCCCTCCCAGTTGGGCTTCGGCTTACCCGCGCCAGCTGGCCAAGCTAGGCCGGCCCACGCCCCCTCCCCGGTTGCTCTCCCCTCCTTCCTGTTCCCTTGGTGCGCGCTGCTACAGCGGCTCGTCACCGCCCGACCACCTCGCCAGCAATGCCGCGGGTGGATAAGAGCCCCCCTCCGGCTCCACGGGTTCTCCCCCACCTACCTCCACCCACTCCCCTCGCCATCTTCGCTCTCTACCTCGCTCTCCAGATCCCCTCCTCTCCGAAACCGAGCGCCACCTTCGCCATGGATGTATCGTAGCCACGGCCACCTCCCACCCCGCGCCTCGCCAGTATGTCCAGGAGGCTCGTCGTCGACGCCTTCGTCGACTACCTCACCGGAATGAGGCGGGGAAGCCACATCAGCGTCGCCATCGTCCCGTCTTCCCCAACGGTCCCCGCCATCGCTCATCGGTGATTCGTCGCCCCCAGCACCACCCCGACCTCCCTCGAGCCCGCCGCCATACCCCCTACAGCTTCACTGTGAGCCACCGTGCCTGAGGCGCCCTCCCTCTCTCCCTCTAGTAGTCCCTACCACCGGTCCCATCGAGTTCCCACTCCGGCAGCCGCCTGCCGTCATCGTGGCGGTCAACTCCGAGAACTTCGGTTTGCGTGGATGGCACCATTGGACGCGGCACATTGTCAGCGTCCCGTAGAGCCCAAGAACGCCCTCAGCCGTGCCCCGTAGCGCCAAAACCATCGATGTCCGAACTCCAGCGTCCGCTCCAATGCTCGTGTCGCCGTCCCTGGCATTTTCTGGCCAAACCGCCACTGCAGATCGACGCGTGCTGCTCCGCTCGTTCGAACGCGCCCTCGCGCGCACGAAACGGTCGCCCGTAGGCGAAATCCGACGAGGCCTGAGGCCCTCTGCCGCGTTTTGGCATCGCCGGCGTCAAGCCGCCAGCCACTGCCGACGTGGCACACCTGGGGCCACCCCAGGGTCACTGCCAGCGGGCCCCGCGGGCCCCTGTTGACTGGTTTGACCAAGTCAACAACTGACTGGGCACCCCTGTGCCACTGACGTTGGGGCCCCATGCCCCCTTAAAAAAGGATTTTTAAAATAAATAAATAAATTAACTTAATTAATTGTGTTTAGTTAACCTAATCAATTAACTAATCAAATTAACCCTGTTTAGTTAGCCTTAGTCTATGACAGGTGGGTCCCGCTGGACCCACAAGCAAGGTTTGACTCAGGTCACTTGGGTTTGACCTGCTGACGTCATGGTGATGTCATGCTGGCATCAACTTTCACTGTCCTGGATAATGTTCAATTTAAGTAATTAAATTAATTTTAGAAATCTTTAAAATTTTGATGAATCATATAAAATAAACCATAACTCGGATGAAAATTTTTTCTACATGAAAGTTTCTTAGGAAAACGAGACGAATCTGAGTACGCGTTCCGTTCATATGTCACATGCCCCTAGTAGGCTGAACATGGAACATTCCCCCTCCGGTCATCTGTCTGACACAGGTCTGGAACCGGGAATACATTCCCGGTTGAATTCCCCCCTCACCTATATCGTGTAGCCATACGGTAGGTCACACCCGGCACAGCTTATTGCCACGTTATGCTTTGTGACGCTATGTTTGCTTTATATTTACTGTTTCTTCCCCCTCTTCTCTCCGGTAGACCCCGAGACCGATGCTGCCCCTGTGATCAACTACGTCGACAACGACCCCTCCTTGCCAGAGAAACTAGGCGAGCCCCCCTTTGATCATCTCGATATCACCCATTCCATTCTCTCATGCTTGCATTAGATTTTTCTATTGTTATTATTTGCTCCTAGTCTGATGCATAGCCTTCTTTTGTAACCTGCATATTGTTACCTTACCTGCTTATCCTAAACTGCTTAGTATAGGTTGGTTAGTGATCCATCAGTGACCCCCACTTTGTCCTTGTTGCCCCTGCTTCATCATCGAAGACCCGATCAACGGGGTCGAAGACCAGGCCCCGGCACCGCACATCACTTTCCCCTTAGTTGCTCCACACTGCTGGGTTACTATCGAGTGCCGAGGGTGAGACCTCTACAGCACTTCTGATATTAACTCTGTAGTGTAGCTATTCGGTCGTGGTCATCGAGGGTGATTCCGCCTTAACCACTTTCGATACGACTCTGTCATGCAACCCCTCAAGTGTGTACCTCAGGGGTGATTCCTCTTATGTTCACCTTGATGATTACATCGAGTGGAATTCACCGGGGGTGATTCCTCGGGTTTTCCCCTTGATGTTTAGACACACAGTTACTATGATTACTATGACTTTACACTGAACCATGTTACTAAAGATGGGTCGACCCTGAGGGGTACCCGCATGAGCATAATTGCGAGTGATGTGGAGTCGGGATTGACCCGGAAGGTGCCCGCGAGATAATTATGAGGCGTGGCCGGGCATTCTTAGCCCTTGCCGCAAGTCCTCGAGACGGGGCAATGGGGTCACATCTTTCATGAGTGCCTGCTTGTTACCGCGCATTCCTAATCCACTACGATTTGGATATTTGTTTCGAGGGGCCTCTGGCTAGATAGCACTAACCATCACATGGGCATAGTATGGGCGTTCTGCGTCGTATACATCAGCCGAAGCTTAATAGACGTCAGCGACTGAGCGGCGCGCGCCGGGTTGGACTGGTAAGCACCTTCCTTTTTGAAGAGGTAGCTAGGTCTGCTCACCGGCCGCGTACGCAACGTGCAGGAGTTCCCGGGGAGATGGCCCATGACCCCTGGGCCATAGGTTTAGTCCGGCGTGTTGACCTCTCTATTAAGCCTAGGTCGGGTTGTGGCGTATTGTTTGGCCGAGGCCGGGCATGACCCAGGAAAGTGTGTCCGGCCGGAGTTAATAGAGCGTGGTGGGTAAGTTGGTGCACCCCTGCAGGGAAGAAAACATCTACCGATAGCCTGTCCTACGATAACAGACACTTGGAGTTGTATCCCGATCGATACAACTAGAACTGGATACTTGTGATGAGAATTGGACTGTTATGAGAAATGGATAGTATGGCTCTGGGATTGCTTTCTCGCGGGGAGTCGAGAAGAGATCTCTGGCCGAGGTTGATAACACTTCTACTACTTTACTTTATGCTACTCTACTCCCTCCTATTGCTACAAGATGGTGGTTTCCAGAAGATGCTAGTCTTCGATAGGACTAGGCCTTCTCTCTATTCTGGCATTTCTGCAGCCCAGTCCACATATACACCCTTCCCTTTGATAATGTTGCATATGTAGTGTAGATCCTTGCTTGCGAGTACTTTGGATGAGTACTCACGGTTGCTTTACTCCCCCTTCCCCCCCCCCCCTTTCTTTTTCTTTCCGGTTGATGCAACCAGATGTCAGAGCCCAGGAGCCAGATGCCACCGTCGGTGCCTACTACTACGTGGAGACGGCTGACGACCAGGAGTAGTTAGGAGGATCCCAGGCAGGAGGCCTTGGCTTTTCGATCGTAGGTGCTTTTGTGCTAGCCTTCTTAAGGCAAACTGGTCTAACTTATGTCTGTACTCAGATATTGTTGCTTCCGCTGACTCTTGTGTAATCGAGCTTATGTATTCGAGCCCTCGAGGCCCCTGGCTTGTAATATAAAGCTTGTATTATTTTAATTTGTGTCTAGAGTTGTGTTGTGAAATCTTCCCGTGAGTCCCTGATCTTGATCATACACATTTGCGTGTATGATTAGTGTACGATTGAATCGGGGGCGTCACAATGAACGTCCTTCCTGGAGCTTGAACTTGAATCATCCAACGCTCCTCTTCTAGCAAGGTGGCGATGTAGGTCCCGGTGAAGCTCAGTACTCCGATGTTCAGGTATCTAGTGACTTCCTTCTAGTGGCGTCCGAAAGGTGTATCTTCATCCGGTTGTGCGAACTTATTCCTTGCATCCGCCATCCTAAAGAGTAGAAAAGGGGAGAGGAGTTAGAAATGAGAAGAGAGTAGTGATCTAGAGCTTTAGCTTAATGGTCGTGTCCTACGGTCAGTGTGTGCTCTAATACCATCTTGCAGCGACCAGACCTCAAACAGTCTGATCTCTATGCAGCAGTGTCATCCCTGGATCAGTAATGCTGACACGCGCAGTACTTGAAGGATTTATAACAGAGTAGCAATCACACACTTATTACATCGAATGTCTCAAAAGAGAATTTATTACAATAAATATGGCTTAAGGCCATCTAATAACGATAACAGCAGAAGGCTTGGAAGATAAAGCGAGTCCATAAACTCCAACGGCATCACTAAGTGAAAGATCACGACCTAAGGCATCTTGCTCATCGTCTGAAAAGTATACAACATGAACATTGCAGCCCGAAAACCGGTCAGCACATGGAATATGCTGGCAATGTAACACATAGAGAGTAATGAACAGAATAATGCTACCACTACATGCATATATGGCTGGTGGAAAGTTCTATGGTTATAGTTTTGCATAAAGCCAATTTTTCCTACAACAAAGGAATAAATTTCATTTAACTATCATGGTGGTTGTTAAACATTGAGAAGGTTCCTCCAACTCAATCCCAATTAAGCTTCAACATTAAACCCAACAATATAAATTAAGTAACATGATGAGATTCACATGATAATACAACTACTAGATACTCAAAAGGTCCATAACCGGGGACACGGCTAACCATGATTAGTTTATACACTCTACAAAGGTTTGCGCACTTTTCCCCGCAAGACTCGATCTCCTCCGTTGGATTTCTCGCACTACATGGTGTTTGAGAAACGGATGACCGAGACACAGTCTTTCAGAAGCATTAACTCTTTACTCTAGGTAGACAGTACCAACATACATCCCCTACATCTGCTAGTCTACCACTGAAAGAAGTCACGCAACATACTCAACTATGCTAGAGCCCATAGTAGCTTGCGGTTGCACACGGAAGTTTCTAGCATGAATAATCTCATGATCCCTTTGAGCCTGGGTAGGAGAATCACACGGTACCCCGGGATTTCCAAAAATACAGGCAACACTAGGTTCCCCAGGTGCCTCAATCCACCCAGATGTAAATTAAAGTTGCCACCTTAAGTTAACCATTAATTAACAATACTCACATCTGTCATGGATACACTCACCCAATCCACGTCCATAAGCATAGCATAGCAATATAAGCAAACGTAGAAGTTACTCCCAAAGGTTTGATAATAAACGGGACAATAGGTTCTACCTCATCTACTTCCCAAAACCCACATATTAATCAGATCCTAACCATGCAATTGTTTGAGGATTGATCTAATGCAATAAAACTGGGTCATAAAGAGGTATGATCAAAGTGTTACTTGTCTTGCTGATGATCCGTGAAACCTAGAGACTCGAAGTAGCACGCTGCGCACTCCGGGTACTCTGTCGCAAACAAACAAGCATACAATGAGCACTCATCTAATTCACGGGTAAAACTCAAATAAGAGATCTAACCAGAAAGTTCAACTTAAGAACTCCGGTTTGCAAAAAGAATCAAATCAAACGAAGCAACAAAACTCAAGCGGTAAAAGAAACAAGCTTCGTCTACTAATCTGGACCTAAGTCAAATTTACAGTAGCAAAAACTTGTTTAAGTTGGTTAAACGGAAAGAGGGTTTCGAGACAAAACTCTAGGCGCTTGAATCGCCTGATTCCGATAAACAAGCAAAAAGATAAACTAAAACGAAAATCGGATCAGAAATCGTGATCAAAAATAATCACGAAAAACCCGAGAAAAAGAAAAATTGACGAACTGGCTAACGAACGAACGTTCGCTGTCTGCGGCTAAACGGTGAAAACCATTCGTTAAAAGGAACGTACGGACGAACGTCCGCTAAATAAACTAAACCAAGAAAACCCGACGAACCAATCTAAAAAAATAAACAGGGGTTTCTAAAAAAACAGTACGGATTTCCGAGGAAAACCGCGACGGTGGTGGGGCTACCTCCGGAGGCGGCGGGGTCCGGCGAGGTGGTGGCGGCGGACAGTGGCGTCGGTGGCGGGGTGAGGCGACGGCGGCATCGGGCGGCGGGGTCGGCAGCGGCGGCAGTGGGCGGCGGGGCAACGGCGGCGTGGGGCGGCAGCGGCGGCGGCGGCGGTGGCGGCTTAGGGTTAGGGTTCAGGGGCGCGGGTGGCTGGGCTGGCGGGGCGCCGGGGTCGCGGCTTATAAGGGCCGGCCCGAGGTGTCCTGGCCGGGTACGGCCCGAAGTCGGTTTCCTTTTTTGAAATAATTCTGGCGTGCAGAAAAAAAAGAAATACTAAACCGACTCCAAAAATCCTGAAATAAATTTTCCCGGCCCTCTAAAAAGAAGCCAGACAAGGTGAACATTTATTTGGGCCTAAAATGCAATTTTGCAAAACGCGTATTTTTCCAAATTCAAATAAAATAGCAATAAAACTCCGAAATAAAATCTTATTTGATTTTATTATTAAATCTCCAATATTTCTTCACTTTGGGAAAGTCATTTTATTCCCTCTCTCTTATTTTTATAAAAGAAATATACGAACATAAAATAATTAAAATCAAAAGATCCTTTTTCAAAATTTTGAGAAAAACTCAAATATGAAAATAACGAAATCCCCAACTCTCTTCGTGGGTCCTTGAGTTGCGTAGAATTTCAAGGATCAAGCCAAATGCAACAAAATATGATATGTAATGATTATCTAATGTATAACATTCCAAATTGAAAATTTGGGATGTTACACCCCGGCGCCCGGCATCTCGCAACAATAGTTCTGGTGGCCAATGACGGTCGAACACCTTAGCAAATTTGTCTGGCAGCCTTTGCAATGAGGATTAAAGCCAACTTTTGAAAGTTCAAACAACCAAACCGAGTTGAGTCAGTTTGGGTGTTTCAAGTTTCAACACTTAGCTTTCAATCATCATCTCAGAGGCTGCCAGACAAAATTCGCGATGGTGTTCGACCGTCATCGACGCCGAGAACTGTTGCTGCGGGCGCAGGATATGTTTGGCCACTTGTGGTACGTGGATGTAGTATTCGACACTGACGGCCACATGTATCTCGCACTGACGATACTTGCTATTTAGGGTACCATCGACACCGAGGAACCCCCTAACCCGCTCGTCCCCGGGTAAACTAATTTAGCATGCATTCAATAAGCAAAACTACATCATCTGTTGCATCCGTACATCGTCGAATATTACCACTAATACATCTTGAATAATATCATACATATAGCATCGCTTATACAACTAGAACCGTAGCGAACGACGGGTATCATCGCGGGCGGTGGACACCCAAAGAGAAGGAACCATCACAGGATCATAGCTCCAGTGAGGTCCCTGAAGAACCTGCCAGGTATTGTCGAACCTGCCCTCCAACGCAACCATGTAGCGACGGACGTGCTCGTCCTCCTCGCTGACACGATGATGTACCACCTCCGCGATGTCCGAAATCCTCAGCACCATCACTGGCCCACCCGACAGCCACCAAACAAGGTTCGGGTCAATGACGAGCTGGCTCCTCACCAAGTTGCACCCCCCGGAAGGTAGAACCTCCCAGTACCGGCCCGGAGGAGCACAGTCTCGGACATGGCCCCTCTGATAGAGGCCTCCTCCGCCGCGTCGATGGAGAGGATGCAGGATAGGCATCGTCGACATTGATGCGGTAATAAATGCTTTAACTAAAACACTAACAACAAATTTCACATGTTCAAAATCAACCAGGAACTTAACCTAAACTAAACTAATCTAAACCTAAGCTAAACTAACAAAACTAAACTAAACTAACTAAACCAAACTAACTAAACTAAACCTAAACTAAACCAAAAACTTAACCTAAATTAAACTAAACTTAACCAAAACTTAACAAACTAAGCTAAACAAAACCTAAACTAAATTAGAATAAACCTAATTAAACTTAATCTAAAAAACAGGAAAAAAACCTCACCTTGGGACGAGGCGGGGCGGCGAGGCGGGGCGGCGGGCCGGAGCGGCCAGGGCGACGAGGCGGGTCGGCGGGGTGGGTAGGAGGGGCGTCCGGGGCGGGGCGGAACGGCGTGGAGGGGCTGGGCCGGGGCGGCGAGGCAGCCCGAGCCGGCACAGACGGGGCGGCGCCGCGGCCCGGCGCGGCGGGGCGGCGAGGCGAGCGGGCGCGGACGAGGCGGCGTCGCGGGGTGGCAAGGCAGGCCGGGGTGGCCGGGGCAGGGAGGCGGCCCAGGGCGGCGAGGCGGGGCGGGGCGGCCGGGCGGGGCGGCCGCACGGGTTAGGACGAGGCGGGATGGTGGCGTGGGGTTGGGATGGGAAGGGAGAGACACGTGGGGAAAGAGGGGAAGGGTTGGGCGTTTTGTTAGATAGGGCACTGCTCTTTGTCATCCGCTAGCAGACGGCAAAGAGCCTAGCTAACGAACGTTAGTTTGGCCACTTTCTTTGCCGTCTACTAGCGGATGGCAAAGAAAGTGGCCATATGGTGGCTCTCGCCAGCGGTCCACCCTGCCTCTTTGCCGTCTGCTAGCGGACGACCAAGGTTCTATGCCATCAACTAGCTGACAGCAAAGATATTGCGGACGGCAAACAATTTCTTTGCTGTCAGCTGCTTCTTTGTCGTCTGTTTTCATCAAGCTGATGGCAAAGACCGTCTTTGCCATCAGTTAGCAGACGTCAAAGAAATAGCTGACGGCAAAGTTCCTGATTCCAGTAGTGTTGTCGGGATCGCAGTGCCGGGCAATCTTCTCACTCCTTTGTCGAAGCCAAGTCCATAGTGAGAACATGTAACTTCATGTAGATGAGAATGAATTCCAGATGCAATCATATCTATATGCATATACAAATGCTCGTGAAAATGCTTATGCAGTAATCTAAAATGCTCATGCATGCATGCAATCTAGGTTGGGGCCCCTCTACAGCGCTTCTTATTTTCTCTTACATGGGGTCATCGCCCTGGCTTTGTACAAGTGGGTACAAGGCCTGTACAACGGCAGGGCCCGGCAGCCTCGTGCCTTACGGGTAGAACTTGCAGAGATGATCAATATTCCATGATTTTTGCAATGGAGTGCCATCTTCGGTCTCTAGACGGACTGCGCCAGGTCTGGTGACTCATACTACCTGGTAAGGGCCTTCCCACTTCGGTGACAGCTTGTGTGTACCCTTGGCGGACTGAGCGTGCCTAAGGACAAGGTCACCTTCCACAGAACTCCGAGCATGAACCCTATGTCTATGATAGCGGCGCAGGTCTTGCTAATAGCATGAAGCACGCGTAGCAGCCCGGAGACGGTTCTCCTCGAGTAGCACAGCATCGTCATGCTGGTGCTGATCTTGCACGATCCCGTCGTAAGCAAGTACTCGAGGTGACTCGTAAATGAGTTCCGTGGGGATAACTGCTTCTGCCCCGTAGACCGGGAACGATGGAGTCTGCCCGGTAGCTCGGTTTGGTGTCGTTCTGAGGGACCAGAGAACTACCGGCAGCTCCTTGATCCACCACCTGTCGTGCTTCTACAACGTATCGAAGGTTCTTGTCTTGAGTCCACGTAGCACTTTAGCGTTAGCCCTCTCAGCTTGTCCATTGCCCCGGGGGTGTGCCACAGAGGCGAATGAAACCTTGCATCCGAGGGCATGAACATATTGCATGAAGGCGCGGCTCGTGAACTGGGTGTCGTTGTCGGTGATGATCCTTGCCGAAACCCCAAAATGACACACCAAATCTTTCAAGAACTTAATAGCTGACTGAGCAGTCACCTTTCTCATGGTAGTCACTTCCGGCCACTTTGTAAAATTGTTGATGGCAACGAACAAGAATTCAAAGCCCCCAATTGCTCGGGGGAAGGCTCGATGATATCGAGCCCCCGGACCGAAAATGGCCATGATAGAGGGTTTGTCTGAAGCGCTTGGGAAGGCAAGTGGGTTTTCTTGGAATTGAACCGGCAGGCTTCACACTTAGCTAGTGACTAGCTCGACCGCATCTTGGAGGGTTGTGGGCCAATAGAATCCTTGCCGGAATGCTTTCCCAATTAATTCCCTTGATCCAATGTCGGAGCCGCACATTCCTTTGTGTATCTCAGCCAGCAGTTCCTTTCCATCATCCCGGCAGACACACTTCAATTTCACACCATTGGCCCTCCTTTTGTACAGAGTGTCATCGACAAACTGATACATACTGGCCCTCCGGGCTACTCTTTCAGCTTTGTCTTGATTGCCGGGAAGCTCTCCGGTTGGAGGAAGCGGACAATGTGCCTTGCCCAAGTTGGAGCCTGTGGCTCAGCAATAAGGGCTAGCGGCACCTCCTCTGCTGCGGGAGCACTGGCCTCATGCACGGAGTCCATGGACCCGGTAGGAGGGGTGCTCCGACAAGCTGTGAGGAGTTGTTTCCGGTAGGGTCTCTGCTCGGAGCGGACGGCTCTACCGGGAGAGGCTTTCCGGTGTCCAACTTTCTCCTCTTCCGGGCCATTATTGCTAGGGATACGAAGGGCTGAGTAAGACGGAGAACAGAAGTCCCTGGTTCTACAGGAAGCTTCTACGCAACACACTTTGACAGATGATCAACTATGCTATTTTCTGCACGAGGTACGTGCTCTGTTTGTAACCTGTCAAAGTTCTCCTCCAATCTTCTCACTTCCTCGACGTATGCCTCCATTAATGGACTTTGATAATCCTTGTTAACTTGCCTCACCACCAACTGTGAGTCTCATCGAATGATTAGCTTCTTAATTCCCAATTCAGCTGCAATTCTGAGCCTGGCAAGGAGCCCTTCATACTCTGATGTATTGCCGGTAGCCTCTTCCCGTGCAAAATGCATCTAGATGATGTACTTCAAGTGCTCCCCGGAGGGGGCAACAAGAAGCACGCCAGCCGTCGCCACGTTATCATGCTTCCAAAAGGCCACGCGGTCTCTAGTGCGGTATGGTCATCGTCTTCATTCTTCCCGATGCGCTCCTTGAAGATCAAGGTGGTGTGCATGTGAGGGTGCAGATAAGCACAAGCGACAGTGGTTGCTATATAACCTTGGATGGGGATGGATAGTGTGGTGGTGGGGGGGGTGTCAGATATTGAGATAAATCAAACTTATCGAGAGAATGTGTGTGCATAGTGAGCATGCCAGAGAGGCTAAAGGTGTGAGACAGATACATCGTGTGTGTCAATGTTTAAGCAATATAGAGACATCGTGTGTGGGATACAAAGATAGGATTATGGGGAGTTTGTTTGCTAGGCAAGGAGACACAATGAGAGATAAATGTGCATGCGTAGTACATGGTGTGTATGTGACAAAGAGGTACACGCATGCCAAATAGGGTTTTTCATGAAGAGTTTGTGTGTGCGAGATAGAGAGCGATGTAGGGGCCTTGAGGCAGGCAGGGGCTGGGTGAGGGTGTCAAAATGTGTGCGTTGATGCATGTGTTACATGCGATTCTGTGAGGGATAGTTGAATTGAGAGAGAGAGAGAGATGGTTGTTGTGTTACAGATGCTCCTCTCTCTGTCTTACACGCACGCACAAAAACACAAATAGAAGACCGTTCTCTCATGTATACACAACATATCGGTATATCTCTATGTCTTACTCATACATGATCATTTGCACATTCACACCTCTCCATGACGATCTCACACACACACACCATCTCCACATTGCCCTTCCGCCACAACACACATGTAGACACATACACACTTCTCTCTCCATTACAGAGATAGAATCTCTATTAATTTTTTTTGTAGGGGGCACCTAAAATGTCAAAATCCAAATAATCACGAACTAAAGCTAAATACAAATATATTGAAATATTGTAGCGTGAGGAACTTTCCTAACAAAAAATAGAGTAATATTCGGGGATTGTTGTCACACACACAAAAAGGTTCGGTCGATGTCCTTCCTGCGCGACACCGTGACGCACCTTTCGATCGACGGCACGGCCACGGTGCATGCGCTTGCACAAGATTTCGTATCAATGTTGTGCTGACTACTGTGGTGTATAATCGCGGCCGTGATGCATGCGCCTGCATAGGATTATGTGTACTTAGTATGGTGTTCATTTAAGTTTGACTGACCCTATAACCAAGTACCCATAAGCGCACTCATCATTATGCCACCGTCGTTGCGCATGTGTACAGTCGCTGCAGTACTGTACTGTGCAGTACTATCGTTGCCATGTGGGTCCTGGCCCCACATGTCATCCGCACTACAGCACCGTAGGGTACTGTAGAGGATCTCAACCCCTCGCCCGCTCACATCGTCTGTAGTCCCTCCTCGTGATGATGCCGTGCTGCCACGCACGGGAGCAGGTCGAGCCGCGTCTATGCCCACAGTGTACAAAGAGGAGGAGGTCGAGCGCGAGCTCCAGCACGCCAGCGAGGAGGAGCTAGCGTGTCATTGTCGTTTTTGCCCGCCCGAATGAGGCGGTGGCCATCGCGGTAGAAGCCGGTCGTGCCTGCACTGAGCCGGCAAACCAGGCGCGGACATGGAATCTACCTTCGAGAGCTTGAAAGCCACGTGGATCATGCAATCTAAAGGAACAATTTGGGTTAGTCAACTCTTGTGAGCCATTGGATGCAACATGGACGGCCAAAAGGGCTTCTTCAACCTCCGCAAATGATGTATTGTTCATCTTCTCTCTTAACCATCGAGCCACCAGCCCGCCATAGGCCTAACCGTCTGCCGCCGCCGCCGCACCGTCCCCTGAACCGCCTGCCACAGCCATGATCCCCCCCACCCCCGCCATCCGTTCAACCCCGGGCATGATCCATTTTTTCCGGTGAACTGCATTCCACACCCTACACTCATAAGATAGATCATGGGAACCCTGCCACCCTAATATACATACTGGGTAGCTTCTCTACCGTCTTCTTCCTTCGCTCCAACAAACTTCTTGTTTCACAAATTGACTGACCCAAATTATACTACTAGTACATATTATGTATAGTAGGAATGCAAATAAACGAGTAGTAATACCAACTACAAGAAGAACAGTAGTAAGACATACTAGTACATACTACTAAAGAGTACAAATAATGAGAAAGGACATAACATAGTTCTGCTAGAGGCTCGGCACAAACACCCCTGAAATAAAACTAAGCAACTAGTCTGCTTGACACTACGGTAGAACCAGCATGGGCAACAACACTGTCACCTTACTCGGAGTCCTCGGCTTCGTCCTCGTCCCTCTTCCTCTTCCTTTTCGCTGACACTTCTTTGCTTGAACCAGACACTAGGCTCTGCTTCTTCATCCAACCCTTATAGATATTTAAACAAAGGTAGACATCCGTAGTTGCCTACACGATGTGATGTTCATCTAGTTTCTTTGACTCCCATGCATGATGAAACAAGGGGTGAGGTTTCTTTAGCTCATCATACGAAGGATCAATCATGGCTACTGCGAGGGTCAGCACTGAAGGCTGAGAGGAGGACACCAGGCTTTCCTTCTGGAGATCGAATGACCGGCCTACAACGAGGCCTATCCGACCGAGGGCTCTCCTGTCGTTTGTAAAGCCTACAGTAACGAATTTCACTCTTTTGTCCATGATGAAGGCCTCAAAATCATGGCACCTAACATTAGCATGGCATATGTGGTAGACTAAGCACATGTTATATACGCAAACCTGGATCACGGCGGGCTTCTTCATCTCTTCCTACTTTAGAAGCTTCTCCTTTTCTAGGACTAAGGTGTACTCAACATCTAGCCCAGCGACCCACTCATCATTTGAACTTTCGAACATGTGTAGGAAGCAACCAAGGCAAGCTTCCACCGTTGCGGATGTACGGGTGTAGATGACGATGAACTCGTCGTCGGTGATGGTTCTAACCTTGTACTCACCGCCAATCATGGAGATTTGGGAGGCCATGTATTTTGGAGGCATGTTAGGAGAAGTGAAACTGGTGCAATGTGAAAGGACAGGATGACTGGGAGCGAACTGTTGTAAGGTAGAAGATGGGGACGAGTTGGGCATGTGAACAGCGTAGGGTGGAGGTTTGCCCAGTGGATAACTGGCAGCATGCCCCCAAAGAGTTATCAAGTACCATGGGGGCCCCACTAGATGTTATGTCTACTAGACCCACATCATAGGCCTGACGGTATAGCTTCTGCATGTTCGCACGCCATGCCGGCGCATGCATGTAACTTTCACTTAATTCCGTCAATCGTCGTGCCTCCCGCGACCTTCTCCTCCCTCGTGTTGTCGCGCCCTTTGAGACTTTGGACGGCTATAAATGAGAAAAAAATCCTACTCAGGATGCATGATACTCCCTCTGGTCCTTTTTACTGTGTGTAAGATTTGTGTCAAGTCAAAGTTTTCAAAGTTCGACAAAATTTATATTAAAATATCAATATCTACAATACCAAATATATATTTTATGGAACTACATTTCATAATGAGTATAAAAATATTGATTTGACATTGTGAATGCAGATACATTTTTCTATAAGTTTGGTCAAAGTAGAGGTACATTGACTTCAGAGAAAACTTATACACACAATGTAGACTAGTTCCTCTGTCCAGGTGCATGCCATGTCTTATATAGTCATCACAACAAGGTTAGCTTTAAGAGTACTACTACCTCCCTTCTAGTTTAACGGGCTCGATTCAAATATTTCACCTACTCTTACCAAGATAGAGGCGGTGGAATAGTTTTTTAGTCAGCAAAAGTACTCAATTAATGATCTGGTTCTTCACAAAAAAATGTGTTTACCAATGCATTATTGCATTGCATGCATGCATGAACACTAAATGACAAAGAATTTTTACATGCATTAGTCAATATTCTTTTTAGGCTACTCATAGTGGAAAGTATCATATACTAGTATCATGTGCAAGATACTATTGTATGATACTATCTTTATAGTGCCATGCATGACACAAAGTAGCATAGCATTTAACATGATACGGTATCTACCTATGTTACTCTAACCCCCCCCCCCCCCCCTCTTTTCTTTAATTCTTTGCCACATCAGCATGTTTGCTATTCCCGAGTGCATGATACCAGCTAAGATACCACTACTATGGCCAGACTTGATCATTGCATGCAATAATTTAGTGCACCTTGAAATCTGAATATGTATGTGGCATGTATGTTTTTAATGACTTGAGACTATACCTAGCCCCGCATGCAATGGTCAGTTCATTGCATGTAAGATGACTTATTATGCACCGTTTCCCATACCTGCAGGAAGCCCGTTCGTCTCCAAATCTTTTTCTCTCCATATGTGAAAACAATCTGCCTGCTTGACTCTCCTTCTCCCTTCGGCAGTCCCATCACTTCACCCCGTGTGAAAACAATCTGCATGCATGACTCTCCTCCCCCCCCCCCCGCGCTCGTCCAATCCATTGTGACTAGCAATATTTCCACCCCTTCCCTCCCCCATAATTTACTCCAACAAAAAAGGGATTTTTATTTCTGTGCCCCTGGTTCGTTAGTTCTACATTCATCCCCACGCTCTTAAGTTTTGCTCACTTTTCCCCACTTCCTTGGCCACAACCCTCAGAACTAGTCACAGCGGTCATTGCCGTCGGGTCAATAGCTTGACCGTTAACTCTGACTAGTGGGCCGCATAGGGCAGAGTCCACATTTTGACCGTTACGTGGTAACCAGTGGGGCCGCGAAACTAACACTCACTAAAACCTGAATCAGATCCAGTCGCTTCCGCGCCACCCCCTCCGCCGCCGTCGTGCCGCCTCCGCCACAGTTGTGCCACCTCCGCTGCATCTACCCTCTCTCCCCATCTAGGATGAGGAAGCGATGTCGGGGGGGCACCCCGTCCGGCCCATCTACCGTGGAGATGATTGGGTCAAATCAGAGGCAGATAATTCATGGATTCCACCTGGGTAAGCATCGTTTTCCTCTCAAATTGATTAGGAGATCCATAAATTAGGCTGTATTTGACCACCGTTGGTGTGCATCAGTGCAATTTATCTGAAAATTTTAGGCCTAACTGCGCCCTTTATCTTATTTCAATCGAATAGGGTTGAGCCTGCACTTGCTCTTCGGCTGGCGGTTAGAATGGAAACTAGCGAGCTGCATGGAACTAAACCGTGTGTGATTTCTGGATTTTTCTATCCTAAAGTGGTAGAAACCACTGTTTCGTTCAGAGATTTCTACGAGGCACTCTGTTGTGAGTATCCGTGGAGCCCTGCCGATGCTGTTGAACTGAGATATTTCGATAGTACCGAGTAGAGATTTCTCCAATTAACTTGTGATGAGCATCTGGGATTGCTATTTAGTTTGAATGCTGACAGCCGTTTTGGTAAAATCCATATCGGTGTGCTTCAGGCACGCAAACAACGTATCCCGAAGGGTGTTCAGACATCATCTGTCTTTGCTAATAGCGAGCATCCTCGCACTCCTTGTAGGTCGAGATCAAGTAAACCTAGTGGTTCTGAAAGCCACAACATGTCGGCTACCACTAATTCTGCCACTTCTCCTCTCCCTTCTACACCGGATATAGAAGTAGATGCAGAACCTGACGAGGAAGTGCCTCTACATGATGATGAGGATGAGATTCTATTCCCCGAACTGGTAGATAGAGTCAGTCAACAGGCAGTGGAAGACGAATATGTAGAGGAGCCTAGCAGCCGTGCTAGATTTGATGACACTGATGATGAAGAGAGGGAGGAGAACATCGACTCCTTAGTTTTACATGAATATGATGGTGAGGACATTCTAACAATTGAGTGGAACAGGGAGAATCCTGACCTTACTCTAGGAACCGTATTCGAATCGATGGTGGACTGTCATAATGTAGTGACTACATATTGCATTCTCACTGAAAACTCTTATGAGGTTGATAGGAGTGAGCCAGGAAGATTCACTGTTCATTGCCCTTATGATAGGTGGAGGTGGAGGTTGCATGCATCCACTATGCGAAAGAGCAAATTGATTCAGGTATTACAACTAAATATTGTTATCATATTATTTATCCATTCTATATTCAGATCATGTGCATTGTTTCTTAATTGTATTTGACATCATTTTTCATTTTGTTTCAGATAAAAAGCAACCCACACGGGCACACTTTCCCACCTGGAGGGGGAGGGGGAAAGGACAAATCTAAGCTTGCAAAGATTAGGTGGGTGGTAGATGCAATCTTGGATTGGGTGAGGGAAACACTAAAATTGGTCCAACAGCACTCCATGGGAAGCTATTTGAGAAGTACAAGATTAATGTACAATACATGAAGATTTTCTATGCTAAGGAAAGGGCTCTTGATAGGATTAATGGTCCATGGAATGAGAGTTTTAGTTTCTTTACACCTTCAAAGCAGAAGTGGAACAGCTAGTCCAGGGAGTGTTGTAGAGATTGACAAGCATACAGTTAAGTACAAATTAAAAGGGAAGACAATGGAGGAGTGCTTCAGGAGGGCTTTTGTTTGTCTCAAGGCTTGCTGGCAGGGGGTTTTGAATGGTTGTAGGCCCTATTTAGTTGTCGATGCGACTGCTTTGAATGGAAGATGGAGAGGCCAGCTAGCAGCAGCTTCTACAGTTGATGGACACAACTAGCTATTCCCAGTTGCATTTGGTGTGTTGGAAGTAGAGAATGAGGAGAGTTGGGTCTGGTTTCTGCAGCAGTTGCACAACATTATAGGTACACCCTCAGGTTTAGTTATACACACAGATGCTTGCAAGGGTTTAGAAATTGTAGTAGAAATTGTATTCCCTGGAGTGGAACATAGGAAATGTATGCGTCACCTAGCACAGAATTTTAAAAAGAAATTCAAAGGCAAAGTTTATGATGAGAATCTATGGCCAGCATCATACACATGTAGCTTGAGGAAGCATGAGCACCATTTGAGAGTGTTGTATGCTCATAATCCTTTGGTGAAGGAGTACATGGATGAACATCATGGAAAGTTGTGGTCAAGAAGCAAATTCAATGAAATCTGCAAAGTAGACTATGTGACCAATAACCTCGCTGAGTGTTTCAATGCAAAGTTCAGGTCAGTAAAAGGGCTTTTGTTGTGGCAAGCATTTGATAAGATCAGGCAGATGATCATGGTAAAGATGGCTCTTCATAAAAGAATTGCAGAAACACAATATGTTGGCCATCTTATGTGCCCATCTCTGATTAAGGCATTGCATGCCAAGGCAAGAGGACTAAGAATGAAATGCATTCGACCGTCGACATACGAGGCTAAGGTGACATACACTAACAGTAAAAATAGGGAATGGAGATATCCAGTGAACCTTGCAACCAATGAATGCAGTTGTAGGCAATGGCAGATCCACGGGAAGCCGTGCATACATGCCCAACATCTCATGAGTGTTATTGGAGGTGAAGATGGTGAAGTTGATCAGTATTGCTCTGAATATTTCTCTGTTGCCAAATTTTGGGCTGCTTATGCTGAAAATGTGCCTGCACTCTTGGGAAAAGACCAATGGAACATAATAGACCTAGGGTTCAAACTCCATTCTCAAGTACTGACTAGACCACCAGGAAGACCAAGGAAAAACAGGATAAGGGCTGCTGAAGAGGGTCATGTAAAAAAACAGTGTAAGTGCAAAAGATGTGGTATCTTAGGGCATATTGCTAGGCGTTGTACCAATCCAGTTGATGCATCATTTGGAGAAGAGGAACAATGGGCAACAGCAAATGCAGAGGAGCATGCAGCAGAAGAGGAGAATGCAGCAAGTTTAGAGGATAATGCAGCAGCAGAGGAGAATGCAGCAAGTTTAGAGGATAATGCAGCAGCAAAGGAGAATGCAGCAAGTTTAGAGAATGAAGCAACTGAAGTAGCAGCTTGTTATGTGTGCTTTTTTGCATTTGTTCTCTTTTTTATCGATGGCTAAGCTTATTTCTGTTTGACACAGCTCTAGGATAATTTGAGGCACAAGATAGAAAACACCTAGAGAGGAAGAAACTTCGGTTGAACCATCATCTGATGCGGAATTTGAAACCATGGCTTACGAAGGTTTTGAAGCTATAAGAGAGGAGGAAGTTATTTTGTCTGAAGTTCCTTTAAAGATTAGTGATCCCATAGATGACCGTCAACTGGTCATCACTTGCTTGATCAGTCAAAGCTCAACAAAATCGCCACCACCAGAAGTGAAGATCAGAAGCAACAAGACAAAGCTTTCAAAAGCACAAAATATTCCAGCCAAGGAAACCAGAAGCAAGACGGTTAACCCATCCTGGAACACAAGGAGCAAGGCAAAGATTTGAATTTGAACTTGAATGCAAGTCATAAACTTTGAACTTTAAAGATTTGTAATAAGGATTATCTTGTCAATTTGAAGTACTGCGAAAACTTGTAAGGTGTAATAGTTCTATATGTAAACTTTGAATTTGAACTACTGAGGCAAACTTTGAATTTTAGGCAAACTTTGAATTTGAACCAACACTTCAGTCCATTCCCCTGTGGTGTGAGTTGCACAGTTTGCCGAACTATTATAAACGTTAGGTGATCAATCTGATCTCTTTTGCGTCTACAAAACTTGTAGTCATGAGAAATGTGGTCCAAATGAGCTCCCAAGCTAGGGTAAACAGCCCCATTTGTAATCAAGTTTTTTTGGACCTACTCCAAATGAGCCAAATATTTTTTATTAACACCAAGTCAATCTATATAGTGTAGATTCGAAGAATCACTATTTATTGAATTCATCTTTCTATTTGTACATTTTTTTCAAAAAAATATACTTTAATAGAAAAACCATTAAAAACACGTTTACAATATGAAAATGGAAAATTAAGTGTAGATCCTCATTATTCACTTTGAAATCAAGCTTTGGTGATTTTTTTAAAATTTCAAAAACCGAAGGGAAACCCTACCTCCTCTCCTTGGTCTCTATGAAACGTTGTACATGATAGATCATATGTGTGAAGGTTTTTTCACGAAAATGTCCATAGAGAAAGTTTATGATTTTTGGTTGGTAACATGTCACACAAGACAACATTGTGCGCAGGTTTTATATTTTTTTGATATTTTTTAATTAGTTGTGCTCATTTTACCTCGATCGTGCTATCTAGGGTTTTTTTCCTAAATGTACGTATACCAAGTTTAGTATTTTTCCTCGTTAGTGTGTCCTATAAAACGACGAATGGCGAAGGTTTCATATTTTTTTGATTTTCTTAAAATTATTTATGCTCATTCAAAGCCTTTGAAACCCCGTTGACCAGCTCAAAACCCCTCTAAACCCCGCGGGGTTTTGCCTAACCCTAGCTCCGAACGTCAGTCATCCGATCCTACCCTAGCGCCAAGCGACAACCCTCAGATGTGGTCTTCTAGAAGTAATTCCGAGGGCAGGCCGCGAGCATGCTCCGCGCCGTTGCATCACATGGACGGCTCCGCATCATTGGATCGTGGGGCGATCCGCGAGAGGCAATCCGCGAGACTTGTTGGTTGTGCCTCCCCTTTCTTCGGTACCCCCTTTATTCTGGTGCTTATTCTACAGCGATGAGAGGAGCCACTCCTCCTCTGGTTCTTCTTCTCCAGCGACGAGAGGAGCCACTCCTCTGCTTCCTCTTCTCCGACGACTTTGGCGATATGTCGAGCTCCACTTCAGCCTCCCGCCCCTCGTGGACCCAGTATGGTCCACTTCCCATGGAGTGATGTCCTGACTCCCATGCAGCGTGCCACTGATACGGTTGACTTCGAAGGAGGTCAAGAATGGCAACTATGGGCGCGAGTTCGTGAAATGCGAGAGCAAGCCATAGGGGCAGGTTAGATCTCATGATTTTTCTCTGATTTCTTTTTCTATTTGCTTTTAATTCTTTTTCGATCTGGGATTTAGGGTTCATGTTTTCGTTTCAGATCGTGAAGAAATGCACACATTTTGAATGGCTGGATGACTACGTTAAGCGGATTCAATTCAATGGGGCCCCAACCCGGGAGCTCAATCTGCCGTCAGCAACAATGAATTTGGTCTATGAAAGTGTTGCTCTGACAGTTGGGGATGCAGATCTGAAGGGGGAAATAAAGAAGATGAACAAGAACTTGAAGTAGATGATTCAATTGAACAAGCAGGCGAATATGATAGCTTTAGGATTTTATTCCTTTTATTTTTGTGTAGTTGCTCTAGGATTTGCTTACTTGCTGGTCATCACATTAGAGATGTTATTAGTGTGGTCTCATGTGCTCTAGGATTTGGTTAAATTTGTGGATCATGTGCTCTATGATTTGCTTAAATTTGTTGATCATGTGCTCTATACTCTGTGTTGCTTAATTTGTGGATCTTGTGCTCTATGCTTTGTGTTGCTTAATTTGTGAATCATGTCAGTTTCGGGTACCCGTCAGTTTCGTCAGTTTTGTACACTTTCAGTTTCTTCAGTTTCGTCAGACAACACCGACCACAGAAGAAAAAAACGTAGTTCTAGGGCCCAAATTGAAACTAAGCTCTCGTTGGGTCGTCTCATTGCGTTGAGTGTCGAAGGCCCACGCCCTGGCTCTGTTTTTTCCCTTAATTATTACCATGGTAAATCCATTTATTGCCATGCCAAATAAAATAGTGCAGGATGGTAAATTGATTTATTGTTGCACTTGCACATGTCAAATTTATTTGTACATATCATGGCAATTTCCTTCTGTATATTCCCTACAGCACAACACTTTCATTTTTTGACTGCGGGTATTATAAACAAGTTTTTGTTGCAAGAAAAATATTGTATACATGATTTTTTTTTTATTAAGAACATGTCAGACTTAATTATGTAGATCATGATATCCATCTGAAACCACGTCTAAAATAAAGTCCGGTGGCACCATTAGCCAGCATATCAATCTAGAGAGCATGTCTAGGCTCGGCTATGGCAGCATATCTATCTAGAGAGCTTGTCTACGGCTCGGCTACGGCACCATATCCATCGACCAATATCTAACGTAGCAAGCATACATCCATAACATAAAAGTAGCAACCATAGCATACTTCTTACATAAAACATAGGGAACCCTAAACCATAGCATAATCTACAAACTATTCAAAAATTAGCTTGTTTTTGTTCATACAATATACGGAATAGGGCCACCAACAATTCAAAAAAATAGCTTTTCTTCTTCTGCTTTTCAACATCAACATGGCTCATTTTTCTAGCTTTAGTTTCCTTTTTGACACTTCAACTACTCCATTATCCGCGCGTTCGAAAACTTGACCCTACTCTAAATGGGCGAAAACTTGACCCTACTCTAAATGGGCGAAAACTTGCTGGTTTTCATTGAGGAATACTCAATCATTGATTGAGTTAGCAGAAGGGCTCGTGTACGGCACCATATCCATCTAGCGATTTATCTCACGTCAAATAAGATAGAAATAGCAAGCAAAATCACTGATAACCAACGACGTATCAAATAGGGCAAGACATAATTAAGATAGAGATCAAAAGTTCATGGTACAACCAACGACATAATTAAGATAGAAATGTATAAAAGATAAAAATCCCTAATACCCTAGGGCAAGACAAGCTCACGATCGAGACCGAGACTTCACCACCATCTTCACTACGCCTTCTCTTCACTGCTCCCTTGCCATGCCGTCCTGGCCGATGTAGTAGGGGAGGCTGTGCATACCATCGCAG
Organism: Triticum timopheevii; assembly: GCA_963921465.1. Lineage (NCBI taxonomy): Eukaryota > Viridiplantae > Streptophyta > Magnoliopsida > Poales > Poaceae > Triticum > Triticum timopheevii. The sequence goes on from CAWUFU020000003.1 coordinate 1,918,929, forward strand.
GTGGGAAGATGCAGTCGAAGTTTGTGAAGATGTTGTGGGTTGTGAATGCGATGAATTCGCATCCACACCGAAACACCTTGCTGAGGAGGTAGTACGCATAAAATGTGTTGGTGAAGGTGACAGTGAGCCCTATCGGTGGATTCCTGGAGTTTGGACGCACTTCCGCCAGTCGAAACATCACCGGCGAGCCCGCCGGGAGGTGGGCGAAGCCCGCACGGAGGAACCACTCGGCAAACCCTCTTGCACCCCTCCAGCGTGAGAACGTCCACATGCGAAGCGTCCTCTCCACGACAACACCGGCCGGATAACGTCTCTCCGGCACGGTCGGTGGGAGCTCAAAGGTGGGGCCGTTGTACAGCATCCTCACCTCGCTTTGAGAGTGCTCTGGGTTTGGGTGAGGGGGAAGCGCAAATGGATGTGTGGAGAATAGGTGGAGGGGTGGTGGTTTAAATATGGAAAGGGGAAGGGAAGGGGAGTGGCACCGGCCGCGTTTTGGATTTGCCACGTTCAGACGAGCTGCGTCGATCGATATGCCACTTTAATTGCCAACAGGTTTTAATTGCCACTTTGAATAGATGCGAGTGGATCGAAAAGTGTGAAACAATATATGCGAGGAGACACGCGTGGGAGATGATACGAACCAGCAGCAACAACCGTCCCTGCGTCCATGGAGACTCGCGTGAAAATGAGGTCGGTCAGCGTCCATGGTGGCTCGCGTGAAAAAGTGGCCGGTCAGCGCATCGTGGCGGCGGGCGGAGGCGCATGCAGGTAGGCTAGCTACGTGCATGCATGCAGGCTAGCTGGACATGTCGTGCATGCATAACAGGCTTTTGTCATTGCGGCGTGCGCATGGCCCAATGCTAACCACGGCCCAACGGGCTAGCCGCGGCACCGTCTGCCGCGACCCCACTCATCAGGTCCAACGGGCAACACAGTCAGCGTGGCCCACTCGTCAGAGTTAACGGTCAAAGCACTAACCTGACGGCATCCACCGTTTATGACCTATTCTGAGGGTTTCGGGCAAGGGAGTGGGGAAAGTGAACAAAAGTTAAGAGCGTGGGGGTGAATGAGTATGGCTAAGGAACCAAGGGCAGAGAAATAAAATCCCAACAAAAAAGGCCCACCTAGCTGTTATGTTAAACACGCAACATATATTATGTAGGTGTGCCATTGCTCGCTATAAATACTGCGCCTCCCACGGCATTCAGAGGAGCGCTCATGTTCATCACTATCTCCTCCCCCTTCCTCTCGCGTTAACTACCATGGCATCACCCCTCCCAAGCCCTAGGCGCCCCTCGCTGCCCCGCGCGGAGGGTCACAAGTCGTTGTTCCATTCCTCGCCGCCACTAGTCAAGGAGGACACGTTGGCATTCCGTTCCTCGCTGCCACTAGTGGATGATGACGCATCGGTGTTCTGCTCCTCGCGGCGACATGTCGAGGTGGACGCGTCGGTGTTCTGCTCCTCGCCGCGACGTCTCAAGGTGGACACGTCGGTGTTCCCAGTCTCGCCAGCACGAGCATCGACGGACGTGTCGACTCCCTACTACGAGAAGAACGTCGCGCCGCCCGCCAAGCCCCCCAGCCTTGAGGAGCTTTGGAAAGAAATGGAGGTCGCCTTGTGGGAGGCTTTGCCTCTGGTAGAGTGCGCCAAAATAGAGGTGGAGAAGAAGGTCGAGGAGGAGAAGCGCGCCATGAGGAATGCTGCCTGGTAGGCCTATGTTGCGTCCGAGAGAGTCAAGCAATTGGCTCTTCGGCAGAAGGCTCGTGCAAGGGCCATGAGGATGGCGGAGGACTCCCGTGCCAAAGGCCTAAATGCAGTCGAACCCAAGCGCCTCGTCTACGCTTGGCGGTACATGGACTGGGTGCACGCTTCCACCAAGGAGGAGTACCTATTGGCGCTGGATCACCAGACCGGTGAGATCGCGCTCACTTGCCGTCAAGCCACCAATCAGCACCCCATGAGTAGCGAGGCTGAAGAAGGGGCGTTGTATCGCCGCGCTAGGAAACGGTCACGAACCAGGGCACTCCACTACAAAAAAAATACACTTCCGTGATGATACGTGTTTGTCACAGTAGGTCGCATTTTTTTCATACATGTACATCCATGACAAATTTATGACAGAATCAAGATAGTCATACATGTGTTGTCGTAGAAGTGTTCCATGACATTACCAAAATTATCATCACGGAAGTGTCCACTTCCCATGACGATAAATCGCGCGTCACAGAAGTGCTTTTGTCAAGGGTGACCGACATGTGGCATCCACCGTAATGGAACGCTGTTAAGCTATCGGGTCGGCTTTTGGATCCGATAAACCGTTAACAGCCCCGACCAATGGGGATTTTCCACGTGTAAAATCATCATTGGCTGGAGGAGACACGTGTCGGCTCACTGTTGGGACAGATGTCATCCACTCATTGGACAGAAGGCGCCTATGATACCTCGACATGTGGCACGGCCCAACAGAGGCCCATTCCTGTGAAAAGGCCGGCCTGTTTCACTTGGTCAAAAGGTGGAGGGTCGGCCCATGTAAAGCCTGTTAACGGCATGTTCACATATAGCCCATTTACAGCCCGCTAACCCAAGGCCCGTTACGCCCTACCCGAATTAGGCCCGGTAGCGTCATCTGGGCCACCCAATATGATTCCAGCCCGTTTTCACTTCTGGCCCATGTATGGCCCATGACGTCTTTCGGGCCATATGAGGCCCTATGTAACTCTTGGCCTATTAACGGCCCGTGGTGAAACTGGCCCGTAATGAACAATGTTTTACTTTACACCCATTAACGGCCCGTGGTGAAACTGGCCCGTAATGAATAGTGTATCACTTTATACCCATTAAGGGCCCGTTATTCCATTGGGCCATTTCCACCCCATGTTATCCTTCGGCCTTCTCAGAGCCCCTTTATTCTTGGGCTCATTTCCAGCATTCGTTTACTTACGGCCCGTTACTGTTCATTTTCTGCTTATGGGCCAAATTCATCCCGTGGTTACAGTCGGCCCATTTGTGGTCCGTTAACACATTGGGACGTTTTCATAGCTTCATGAAATACGGACTATTAACGATGGCACGTTATGGTCGGCCCATGAACGGACGATTCCAACTCTAGCCCGTTTACGGCCATAATGCGGCCTGTTATTGGCCCATGTTTGGCCAATCGATCATACTGCCCGTATAAGGCCCATTGTTGATACGGCCCATAGAAGGCCCATTGTTTCTACGGCCCGTAGAAGGCCCACTGTTTCTACGGCCCGTAGGAGGCCCAGTGTCACTACAGTAAATATTAGCCCATGGTTATTGTGGCCTAGTTTTAAAAAATAGGTTATTGCAGCCACTAGCAAACCGCGGAAAAAGAACTGCAATGACTACAAGCAAACAAATAAACAAGACAACAAGGAAATAAATAAGCAAGCAACTTACGCTAGGCTATCATGGCTATCACACATATTACATCCACTGGGCATCAAAGTTCGCCACCAGTGCAAATAAATGCGCCGACAAAAGAATATACAAAACTAAGAGCACTTCAGAAGGCACTAGGCCTGGCCAGGTCGGGCCCCCCAAATAGCTGAAGAAGCTGAGTAGACCTCAGTTGTGTCAACGATAGATGCATCAATAGTAGATTTAAGGCATGATGGTGCGCACGGCAGTCCTCTGACATCTTCATTGCATCTTTGACTTCAAGTCAGAGCTGAGCTGAAGCAAGCCTTTCCGCTTTAAGTTGAGACTTAAGAAGTCGAACTGATTGAGGCAGCGACTGCACAGAGGTTGTCTCACACCTGCTGGTGAGTAGCTTCAACTCACTGTCTTCATCAAGACAGGACCTTGGGGTCATTTCGCTGTCCTCAAGATGGTTTGGCTCACTATCTTCCCTAAAGTTCTGCCTGGCGTAAGAGATATGACTCTGAAAGAGAAACAAGGAGACACGTAACAGGTTTCACAATTATATAAGAAAATAAATGGATCTATTCTGCATAAGGAACATGTTTTTACAACTACAATTTGAAACTGGTAGTTGTTGCAAACATCCAATCAGATGTAAACAGCAAAGCAAACAGCAGTGGAGGCAATGATGCCTATCCAAATCTATACTAGAACAAAGTTTGAAGGCTTGAGAAGCATGAACTTACATTACATGTTAACACGGGCTGGACAAAGCCCTTCTCCATGTTGATGAAAGGATAATTCAATAAACTCCCCAAAGAAAATTATTTATAAGCGTTGCCATTATTCTACATTTTGCAAAGAGTAAATATAGATCAAATAATATTGGAAGAAACAGAGGATAATGAAGCTCAGGTGCATACTGATGATACATAATCAAATAGCAATTAATTAAGTAAAATGTTACAAGGCAAAAGGGAGAGAGGTACTGACAAGAGCAATGCAGAGCCCATTATTGTTTTGAGATCGTATGATCCTTTGAGCAAGGATATTCATCTGAAATTAGTTTTCATACAAGAGAGAAGGTAAGGCACAAGCAGAAATTTAGGAGTTCAAATTTTGAATTGATATCATAGACAGTACCTGATGTTGGGCTCCCAGCAGTTCTAATAGGGGTTTGGCCACTGGAGTAGGGGTAAAGTGTGGTACAGTTGGGCCTGTGTTTTCTGTGGCTGCTGATCTATCTGATTTAACAGGTACCACTACCTTTTCCAAATACCTAGTTTGTACTCCTTGAGGATCTGCACTCACCCTCTTCCTTTTGGACATCTATCACGAAAGAACAACATTTTACTGGAAAAACATAGTGTGATGACACATGGAATAGGTATAGAAAATGGATAGTTATGGCATATACTGATATATGATGCTTAAACTAAGCAGATGGTGTAACAAAGTAGAAGAAATGCAAGAGGTCAGATGCAAAATATGTGCGACCAATAGAACTTTGCAAAGTTAGAGCAAGCACCTTGATGGGTGAATAAGATAGGCCATCCTCCACCATGCCAAGTTTGTTAGCCAGTGGATCGTTCCGCAATATTCCTCTCGTGCGCCCATTCTCATGTTCATTTTGATAATGTTCAATATCTGACATGCATGAAAACATAAAAACAAGTGAGATTTTCTTTGTAATGTAGAAGTGATTCTAATCCAATATTGCCTCCATGTAAACCCCTTTGTGCTATCTCTGCAATTCTTTTAAAAGATGCCATGCATGCTGTAATTTGTTGTGTGCATTAATATAATGTGGCCTACTACTCAAAATATGAGAGCTCCAGAAGTGATGACACTTCGCAGATGATAGCTTCAACATATAGTAAAGAAGAACAAGTCGACCTGACCTGACAGATTCAAAATATACTAAGGGAGAACAACTCGACCTAACCCTTTCGACCGCAAGAGAAGAGTATCATCTTAATGAAGAGCAGAAGAGCAAGCAGATTGAAGATATTACAAGTGTTTCAATACAATGTCAGTTGGCCACCCATGATGAACCAGAGCTCACAGAGAAATACTATTCTTTCCAGTCTCTCCATATGTGGCTCACATGCATTTCAAAACTAAAGTAGGAACATTTAGCTAACCAATTAAACATCTCTCAGTTTTACTAATATCAGCAATAATATCATATATGAATTTGTACAACTAAGCTTGTTTAGCTCGATGGGTGGAGCAGTGCTATTATGACAGGAACCACATAGGCTGATTGTGGTCATCATAAAATGGGGAAAACATAAGCATGATCAGTACAGTGTTGACCGTGGTAGTGGGATGACAGATCTGAAGCTGCAAACCGTGCAAAGGATAGTTAGCAACCGATGTTTGCTTTGAAATAACAACTAAGATTTGGTATGGACAAGAAAGTACGGTCAACAAGTGACAAAGAAATGCAATTATGTTGTCTCTCTATATGTCGCCACATGCATTTGGAAACTCAAGTGGGACCTTTAGCTAACCAATTAAATGTGTCGGTTAACTAATATCAGTATCATATCACAATCATATTTGAACAACTAAGCTTTCGAATTCTGAGTGTTGTGTTGTTTAGCTTGAAGGGTGGAGTAATGCTAGTACGACAGAAAGCACCTACGGAGATCATAGTAGAGTAGATAAAAGGGGAAAACCCTAAGCATCAAGAGAAAAATCAGGAAAGTGGAACTAGCTGGACCAGTGGGTGGCGCAGATGCTTTTCGAAACGAATATAGGAACATTAGGTGACCAATTAAACATTCTTTGTTTTAGTGATATGAGCATCATATCAGATTCGTATTTCAACACGTAAGCTTTGGGTTGAGGACTTGAGGAGCAGTGCTAGCACGACATGAAGCACCTACGATGATGGTAGTGAATATAAAGGGGGGAAACCATAAGCTTTACGAGTATAGTGCCCGTGCCATGGCGGATCTGAAGGTGCAAACCGGATAAAGCTACTTCGCAACCAATGTTTGCTTTCAACTAGCCACTATGATTTGGTACGGACAAGAAAAGTACAGTAAACAAATTACGATCTGTTTTCCGGGTGAGATCAAGAACTTAAGCACATATGGAAGAGTACCACCTCTCTTGCGACGCTGTGTAGGCCTATGCTGATACGTTGAGGGTGCTGCGGGTGCGATGGCTGTCGGCGGCAGGGAAGAAGACTTTAGACGGCAGACGGACGGGTCGGGGGATATATCATGTTGCCGTGGACGAGGCGGTCGTAGGAGCGGCAACGGCAAGGTGGAAGACGGCGCCGATGAAGCGAGAGGAGGCGATGAAAGAATCCTGGTCCAGCGCCGTGGATGAGAGACGTCCATCTCTTGCAGTGGACGACGGGGTAGGGGTAGCGGCTCCGGCAAGGTGGAGGATGGGGTGGCGGACGGAGGAGGCTAGCCGCAGTGCGGAGGTTGTCGTGTCGCCGGTGGTGTATGAATGGGGAAATGGAGGGGAGGGGGGCGATCTCAAACTTTGGGACGCGCTTCTCTGAAAGGGGGGAAAGTTACGAACTTATCCCCCGTTTAAAATTTCAGACATCGCATCAGTTGGGGATAGGACGGTAATCTCGCATCTCCCAAATATTTGCCGGTAACTATTTCGGGCGAGGAGAGGGTGTTTTGCCGCCCAAGGTTGGCGCCCATGATGTATGAACGGGGCTGACAGGTAGGTCGGTTGTGTCACGTATGATGGAAGTTACACATCTGCCCCTATTTAAAATATTTGCCTACATCGATTTCGGATGAGGAGAGTTTGTTTTGCCGCTCACCGTGTATGAATCGGGAAATGGAGGAAGAGACACATGTCTTTCGGACGAGCTTGAATCAAATGTGTTTTTCCGCCCACGTTTGGCGCCCACCGTGTCTAAATGGGCTCAGAGGCCGTCGTGTCACGTCTGACTGAAGTTACTAGTCTACCCCTATCGACAGCAGTGTAAATCCAGTCGATAAGGATGTCAAGTGTCACGGGTAGACAGTAATTTTCATCTTGCAAAAACTTGCTTCGGGAAGCCCACAAATTATAGTGGGTGTTTAGTCGCTTTGTTCAAAACTTGGGAGAATTGGCATTCACGTTTGCCCTGGGACCTGGCAAACTAAATTCAAATCCAGTTTGTATTCGATTACGAATATCCACAGATAATTATACGTTTTGTTATTTATTTCTTCAAAACCACAACAAATATTTATTCCACCTTTATATATGATTATGATTTAGAAATGTCGTGATCTTCGAATTTAGTAGGTTGGATACACTCTGATTCAAACAGTTATTTCATCCAATACAATATGCTCACACGAAAAACAGTTCACCTTATGTCAATCATACAAGTACTAAGGATTACCTCGCCTAAAAAATTCGGATCATTACAACACATGGACAACATGGAATTCCGGACAACATAGGGGGTCTTGCAACATAATCCATTCAGAGACATGACACAACATGCAAGTACAATAATCTAATGACAATTTCAACTGGTATCTAAAGAAGAACCGGGATTACCTTGGGCTTCAGATAGCAGAAACAGCAGGACCTCCTCCGTCTTCAAATGCAACATTCTTACTTCCTCCAATTCTTGGGTTGCTTGCATAATGCGTGCCGCTAATTCCGTAATTTCCAGCCTCAAGATAAAGATTACCTCATTCATGGAAGCCACACCATCTCTTTCTGCCTCTAGTAGAGCCTCAAGCACTATAATATCTGTGCTCAGACTGCTCTACGGCGGTGTTGCCTCTGAACTGCTACCATCTGGTAACATGGATGGCGCACTGCTTCCACATAGATTCTGGGGTTGTACATTGTGTCCTAGTGTGGATGGCATCCTGAAAGGTTTCCGCTGGACATAAGTAAGAGATAGTTATCGTATGATCCAGGCAGTAAGCTTACATGGTAAACGACGGACGAATTATTGCCGAGCATGGCAAACTATATTTAAATGGTTCGAAGCAGCATCAGCCGAAAAGAAATTAAAATGGTAAGATGAAAGTTGAAAGGGAGTGTACAACCGCAATATTTAAGTTGCCAAGGCATCTAAGCAGTTGAAATAATCTGAGAAAGCACTTAACAGTGTGGCCTCATATAAACTACGAAGACAGTCTTATGATGAAGTTGAGAGGAAAAGTTAAGGACTCAAATGAAATAGGCATGCATTTCTTTACGATAGTACAGCAGGCACTGTTGACATATTGGCCAACTCATGTATAACGTAACAACAAACAAGCATTCGAATCAAGCAATACAGCAAAGCAGACAACTGAACTATTTGTAATTCGGTAGGATTACACGTTGAGGGCACAAGCCAAGAAAGCAGCCCACTCGCATTACATTTAACATGTACTAAAACACACTGGCTTACCATATGTTGCTGTGAAGCCTAGTTGCTGTTGCTGTTCTTTGAAGATTTCGTCAACATCCCGTGGTTGCAAATCTAGTTGTTGTAGTTTATTCTGCACCATCTATTTAGGTAAAATTAATTTTAATCGCATGCACTGGTCCGAATTGATCATCAATGGTTCATCTAAACTAATGAAAGAAGGGTGTGTGCATACACGACAATATATCTGCTTCCGTCTATTTTTATGCTTGTTCGAGGTGCCAGCACCAAAAGAACAAATATTTTGCTTGATGGGGTTGGCAGCTCCATAATTAATAGAGGCATCAAATTAGTCATGCAACTTGGGAAGATCAAGAACACACAAACAAGTAATGAACAGAGGCTCGGAGCAGTGATGTAATAGCTAGCATCAGAAAATGTAGGGTAAAACAAACAAAAAGCAGCAGAACTACATGCTAGTTTGCTGATGTGTAATTAAGCATAGAGAACATTAAGCAGTCTGATGGAACCAACAGGTGGCATCAGAACAAAACTAAAGCATATTAACTATATGTGCACTGGTATGTAATTTAACACATGTAACATGTTCACTGCCAGAAGTATGGCCCTACAGGTGCAAGCAGAATAACGCGTTTCATGAAAAATTGAATGATGCCCTGAAGAAATTCAAAGGTGCGGTGCTTATGCTAGGAAAGTGAACGTAGGCACCGGTCGTTGGATAATAGTATCTGATTCTCGGCGGCGTATGGGTATCGTTGTCATACTTGATAGCTAAGGATCGTCAATGGTGCTCATGTTGCGGTTGAGTTTGGGCCGGCTGTCGCCGTCGCTGAAGCTGCTCCGGTGCTACGGTTGCGGCGCCTGTCGACATACAAGAAAGATCATCTGTGGTAAGAGAACAGTTGCACGATAAAGAGAAAAACCGAAGGAGTACAAATCAAAATAACTTGATGAGGCTGCGGCATCGGTAAAGCAGGGCCGGTGGAGTTGAATATGGCGTCCGTGGGGCGGGTCCGGTGCAGTGGACGAAGGCTTCGGCGGGCGCATTGTATAGTGCTTTCGGTGAGGCGGATCTGTTGCGTCGGACGAGGGCTTGTATGAAGGGCCAGCGAAGGGGCGGACGAGGGAGTCAGTGAAGAGCCTACGCTATGGTGGAGGGCGCCGGTTAAGCAGATCTGGTGCGGTGGACCATGATGGCGGTCAAGGAGATCTGGAGCGGTGGACAAGCCAGTCGCTGAAGCGGCTCCGGTGAAGTGGTGAGTTGGCAGTTGGGGGTTCCAAGGTGCGGAAGGTAGATCCGGCGGGGTGTGAGGTCCACCGCTGCGGCGGAGGACTAGATTCGGCGGCTTGCCGTGGTTGGGGGGTCGGGGAGGGGAAGGGGAGGGGCTCTGGGGAAGAATGTTGGGGGCAAAGAGGGGAAAACAATGGAGTTACCAAAGCAGCCCTTTTCCATTCATGTGGTAGGGGTAAAACAGGAATATCGCAGGGCTAAACTTTCGGGCGCGTAATATTTCGATGTGAGCGGGAAGTTTGAAAGCTTTTGGCGCCTAAAATTATAAGTATTCTGCTCTCGTACGGCCGACTATGATGTCATGGCCGACAATTTGTTTGTTTGGCATGCAAAAAAAATGTGCATGTTTTGAAAATCAATGTCTCCAACTCGAAACTTAGATTGTCCATTCAATTCAAATATGGATCATTGAGCTACTTCAAGCAAATACCATCATACGGTCCAATTCAAATGAAATTCCAAATGTGTTTATCCTAAATATGATGACAAAAGCAAAAATGTGTATGTGTATGAATAAAGTGGATGATTATAAAGTTTGAACATGCTCGTATGTGCATATCTCTAGGTTTGATATATGAATTTGAAATCACGAAATCCCGGCTTAAAAAATATACCTCCGTTTAAATGAATTACAAAAGCTAATGATGGAGTCGAATTCCAAAATTCCAATCTTAGGTTTGTAATTCTGGTACATCAAGGTATATCACGCATGTTCAAAAGTATCATTATCTCATAGTACAAACTATGAAACAAATGGATCAACCATGAGTGCACAATATCTCAATTACGCTGATGTCCCTCAAATATAGACACCTCACACTTTATCTGAAGTCAACCCCCCCCCACCACCACCACCACCACCACACACACACACATAGAGAAGTCGTTCTCTCCCCCAAACACCAACACACGAGCACATTAACACCCTTCTCTCTTGTAAAGTCTGGACCCCAACATAGGTCTCTATCACTTTGTCTCTCGGGCATGCACACATCTCTTCCCTCACTCTCTAGGTCTCCAGCTATCTCTCTTAGCCAAGCACACGCACTATGTAGAGTGTATATTTCCCATACACACAAAACGTTGCCCCCAAACGTCTATCTCCCTAGTTATGTGGTTCTTGCGCACTCACCTCACACACCACCCCCACTGCAAACAAGCACACTTTGTCTCCTTGTGCACCACTCTCCTCTTTCTATCTCTCCCACATGCGGACCCGCCCCAGCTCCTTCCCTGCATACATATATGTCGTGACTCTTTGCATAGCTCCCTAATGTATAATCGTTCTCGATTTCGCACATTGTTCTCTACACCATATATTCTAGATCTCTCATGAAGTCCCTATCACACACACGATGACTCGCTTCCCTTGCGTCTCCGTTCATAGGCCAATTTCGGACAACATCAACATTGTCTCCCTATATATACGCTAGTTATGGACACAAACGACCCCTCTCGTCCCCTTTCTTCCTCTCTCTCTCTCTCTCTCTCTCTCTCTCTCCATCGCTAGCTCTCTCTTTCTCTCGCTCTCACACCCCTCTCCCACACACACACTCGATGTCTCTTCCAAATAGTCTGCTCCCCCAACCCACACCCATGCTATCCCGCTACTACACATGTCACACCATTCCCCCTTCCCTTATACTAGGTTTACATCATCAGTTGTCTCTCTACTCCACGTACACTCTCTCCCTCTCACACACAAACGTGTGCACAAACACACACAAACACGCACAAACACCCATTTATCTGGATCCTCATCTCTCCCCATGTCCGCATGTGTATCTCACACACTCACTCCCTAATTATGTATATGTGTCTCCACGTTACACAACACAAAGCCCCATGTACATGTCTCTCTCTATCCTCCACACACATAGACACAAAGAATCTGTTATCATTGCCTTAGTCTCTAACATATCACACACGCACACCGTCTCTCTCTCCCTCTCGCAAACACGCTCTTCAAGGGTTTCCCCGTGAATAACTTACCGTCTATTCATAAACAGTTGTGGCAGTACGGCGAACACGAGACGTGAAAAAGAATAAATCTACATGTGCTTAGACCACCTAGTATGACTACTAGGACTAGAGCAAGCCAAAAAGTGTGCCGCCGTCACCCCCTCCTTGTCGGCGACTGGAAAATCTTTCTTTTACACAATCGAGAAGTCATTGTGCTAAGGCCCCACATGCCGAGGCGTTGAATAGAATGTAGATGCTAGTTTATGGAAGCAAGTATTGATAATACGTTTGTATCTCCATACATATATTTCTTCTCTTATAAAAAACCGAGGTGGTGATGATGGTATGTGTGCCATCTTGCAATATAGACCGTTCGATCTATATCCGACGGATGGAAATTAAACTAAAAGATACCCGCACCCCTCTCCACATTTGTATACAAGGCCTTCCCTCGTTCATCCCTCTCTCCAACAAACCTCATTGTTGAGCAATTAAGAAAGGAAGCCTCTGGAACAAACTGGCCTGGTGGCCGCTGCCGGCGTCGTCAATCCCCATGCCTCCGCTCAGTCCGACCACCAACCACCACCACACCCCACTCCTCTTCACCTTATCTCATATTTCTCGATATATCATTAGTTTTTACACATGGGATTACTCCCACAAGGGTCAATCACAACAAGTGTTTTATAAAAAAATGCATCTTGATGTTCCATGCAATGCACGGATCTTGCTAGTACTCCTACACAAGACTAAGTTGGTGATGCTGGTGTGTCTACCATCCATCGTTTCTAACCATTAGATCTACATCTAACGATTGTGAGGTAAGTTGTTGCCTTTTCTCACCAACATCCCACTTCTCTACCAATTTGCAGAAAAACCCATAATTAGTATCTTAAAACCAACCACATCCATCCCTGACCTCACCAAAGCAGCCCAAGGAATATATTCTAATTGAAACATATGTATATCAAAATTAGAGTGTTTTGTACCAAGTTTGTGAGTAAGTATTATTCTAATTATGATTCGTTGCAACAGACATGAACATTGCTAGTATTTCCAACCATGCATTTTTTTTCTAGTATTCCATAGTTTCGAGTTTTCCATCAAGATATTAGTCACTCATGGTTGATATTTACTTTCAATCATGTACACATATGCACTATGTAACTAGCCTTGCTTATTGGCTTCCAAAGCTTAACTTTCACTCCTACTTACAATATGTAGAGTATCTAACAAAAAACTACCACTTTCAACCAGCCCTAGAGAGAATCTATTGTACAAAAAATAGCAAAAACATACCCAAAATTTCTTAATCCACGCCAAAAACTACTACCTAGTACTCCTACCGATTAGGTTCGTTTAAACCCATTTATGACAGGGTTGGCCCACACGTCCGTGCTGACGAGGCAACTCAAACCAACACATTTTGTTTGACCGTTGACACGAGGGACCCACATCTGACCTTCTATCCTGTTATTCCCCCTCAAATCAATATTTTTCCTGAACATTACTTCAAACAGTACTGATGCGTGTTCGTCGGTGGCGCCGGTGATGAGCGAGTTGGCCGCCGCTCCGCCGGACGGGCCGGACGCCGCGCTGGCCTCCGCACTGGTTGGCAGGCTGGCCCGAGCGTGACTCACGAGCGAGCAAGCCGCCGCGCTGGCCTTCGCTCGAGCCAGATGGATGGCCTGAGCGCGGCGCGCGTGAGCAAGCCGTCGCGCTGCCGTGCCAATCTAGCTAGCAAACCTTGCAGACAAGCAGCTAGACGGAGCTATCTTGGCTAGCTAGCGGCCGCGAGCGCCGGATGGAGCTGGCATCCGGGCTGCCGCAACATGGGCTCCGCACCGCTGGCGGTTTTGACCTCGCCTTCTACCGGCGGCGGTAGCTGCGTCCCATGGCCGAGGATGACTAGGTGGACGGGCCGGAGGTAGGAGGTCACCTGAGGATTTTTGTTGGTAAGAGCATGTACAATGGTTGATAAGGTAGTCTTATCTTAAGTCTGCCACGTATGCAAGTGGTAGTAGTTTCTTGGCATTTTAGTGGTTTCTTGTAAGGAACAATGTACGTACTACTAGCGACAAAAGACGATTCTAGGTTGCGTTGTACTCCAACAAGTACTACTAGTGGTCGCGGGAGTGTATACCTTGTTTTGTGGGTTCGATCCCGGCCGAACGCACGGCGGCCTTTTTTTTAAAATAGTACTACTACACTTCGCTGCGAGCCATATTTTACACGGGTAGTTTGAGTTTTGAAGTCGAACGAACGTGCGGCCCAACTATCTGGGTGCACTGGACAGCCTAGCCACATGAACGGGTTTTCCTTCCCAGCATCCTGTGGCTCGCGTGCTCGCCCTAGCCGCACCTCGCTTGCAGCTTCCTCATTAGCTAGTAGCATATTTAAACTAGCGCCTCCCAATTAAGCCCGAGGAGCCGGAAAAGCCTAGCAGGGCATTGGGAATTGCGCAATATGGCTCCGTACGTAAAGTGCTCTACTACTACTCTGTAGCTTGTGGCATTGCACGCATGGACTTCACTCCATTATCGGCTCTACTATAAAAGAAATTCCTCTTGACGTGTTTTTTTAAACGGAGGCAAAAGCTTTGCTTCATCTCATTCATAAAGAAGGAATAACAAAGTTCGACAAGATCCATTACACCTCTACAAATGGAAGCGAAAAGCCTAGTCTCGTTGTATCAAATAACTCAAATGTTCTGCCCCCGCAGTAACCGTCGCTGATAAACAGGCTGCTAGTGTGTGCGTGAGAGGAGCGGCTGAGTAGGCCAGCTACTCCTATGTGAGAGGAGCGGCTGAATATAGCACCGAGAGTACCCACTAGGCCACTACGTAGGTGTACTTCCCCTGCATTGATAGTACAGCGATGGTTCTAGAGAACAGTAGTACCCTCCACTTCCAACTGTAGCTCCTTGGCCCTGAGATTCAAGAGTTCAAAACTGGTGCACTATACTACATTAGACTAGAAGTACAGTACATCGCACTACTAGTTGAGAAAAGTAGTACTGGTACTGCTACAGTACGAGTACATACTCCTCCGTCACATAATGTAAGACATTTTTTTACACTAGTTGGCGTGTACAAAAAATGGCAAAAACATACCCAAAATTTCTTAATCCACGCCAAAAACTACTACCTAGTGCCAAAAATTTCTTACTAGTGCTATTATTTACAGTATAATGCAATCCCATAACGTTCCATAATGCTAGTACTAGTAGTAAATAATAGCCTCACCCCTTCGTTGAGGAACGGTCTACGGTTGGAAGGGACGAGGCCCTGCGGTTACTACGCTCTTATCTCCTCATCGCCAATTCCCCTCCCCCCGAAGAGAAGGTAGTTCATCGCTGCTCCCATGGATTCGCCAGGCGGTTCTCCTCCTTGTCGGGGCTGGGAGACCTTGGACGACGATCCTCTGGGATAAATTGCACACCGCTCCGACATCCTCACCACCGCAAGACTCGGTGCTTCCTGCACCAACTTTTTCAAGACGCTGCTTAAACAGGTTTGGGAAAAGGCCATGCTTGTTGGTCTTCCATGCGTCCTTGAGGAGAAGGTTCTTCTATGGGACAATCCTTCGAACAGTCCACCGCTCCCTGGCCATGGTTGCACGTTGACTCCGCTAGAGTTGCCGACGTTGAGAGGTAGTCGGATTTTGTCCGATGAGTAGGTCAGTAATGGAGTTTGATCATGTAGTACTTAGTTATTCCATTTCCATCCCGTAATTTCTCTGCTGCCCACCGTCTTATATATAGGTCTGGGTCGGTGCCAACGAAGATTGGCTTGCATACCTCCGGCCGGATACCACCATCATTTTGCACAACATCCACAGCAGTGTGGACGTTCCGGTAGACCCCTTCTCCACCATTGTGATCGGCCTTCCGGACTGGCTGGGCTTGAATACGTATGATGATGCCTACATGAGATTGAAGAAGATAGCAATTGCGGACCCGCCGACAAAGCGACGCGGCTACGACAATTACTATATCATCGCGGTGTTCGACATAAGGATTGACATCAATGCAAGACGCAGTAACGGCAGAGGCTGGCGCATGTTGGCGACGGCAGATTTGTACCCCTACACGTTCGAAGACGTCGTGCGCCATCTTGGCCGCATCTTCGCGGTAACAAGCCAGGGGACTTGTTTCATCTGGTTGCCATCCTACGGTACGAGAGATTACAAACGGAATGTACAAACCATCATTTGCATCCCTAACAGTACTCCTGTAAGTGCATCTAGTGCCCCTTAGTGATTTTGGTGTATTGAAGACTTATAGGTTAAGTGACTGATGCGTTTGTGAGTGTACACAGGTCTATAAGTCTATGAGGAGTTTGATATTTACAGAGAAAGTCGACCCCTAAAAATGAAGCTCTTCGACTGAAGACTTTGATGTTCTGAAGACTTTCTGAAGACTTTGAAAGTGAAGAAATTGGTGTGACCTTGAAGACTTGGTATTCACTTGAGGAACATGAAGCGTGAAGACTTTTGTTTTCGTAGTTTCATTTTCTCTTTTTTGAGTCATAGGAAACACCGTACTGTTAAAGGGGGTCGAGGAAATACTAAGGAAAAATTTCCATGTGATGCTCAACTCAAAATCCTACACCTACCAATCCCTTCGAGTGAAGCCATTGGAAATCTCATACAGTTCAGTCAATTTCTTCAGTGACAGAGACGCGGTTCTTCTGGTCACTAAGGACTTTGCTCTGACTGAGGAGTTAGGAATTCGCCAGTGCGAATTGCCTACACAGTGAGGAACATGATAGCCCTGATGAATTTGAGAGTCAAATTTCCGACCGTTGCTGTGCTGCGCGCCGGCTGTCCAAAATATCTTATCCACCTAACGGTCATATCATTGAAGGGCATTTATGTCTTATCATGTCGGGCTGCTCCCTAGGCTATAAATAGCCGCCCCCTACAACCACTAGTTGGTTGGCTGCTCCGAGAGAACTTGACACTTGTCATCTGAGAGCAACCCATCCTCCGAGGACTTTGAGCGAAAATCATCAAGTGAGGAAAATCCCAAAACCAAACCCCGCACAAACCCAAAGTGATTGAGCATCACTGAAGAAATTGATCCTGCGTGGATCCGACGCTTGTTACCTTTGAAGACTGTGCTTCTTCCAGACGGTTAGGCGTCAAGGTCTAGAGCATCCAAGAGGAATTGTGGATCGCCGAGTGACCAAGTCTGTGAAGGTTTGGAAGTCACCTGAAGACTTACCACGAGTGATTGGACGAGGCCTGCGTGGTCTTAGTTCAAGGAGAATACGGTGAGGACTGGGTGTCCTGAGTTGCGGCTCAGAGACTAGGTGTCCGGGACTGCGTGTCCTCGAGTTTAAATACTCAGCCGCTCCAACCAGACGTACAACTGAGACAGCAGTTGGAACTGGTTTACCAAATCATTGTCTTCACCAACTAACTGGTTCTATTTCCTCAACTCTTTCATTTCCTCATTACTGTGTTGTACGTTGTTCATATCTGTGCTTGAAGACTTTGACTGAAGACTTTCACAAATTCCTCAGTTCAATTTCTTCAGTCTGTTTGTCTTCATCTTGTTATCCTGTGTTTACGCTTTCTGTACTCTGTGCTAGTCCTCATTTCATCATGATGACTATGTTTGTATCCTGTTATGTTTACTTCTGAGTACTTATTCCGCTGCAAGTAGTTCTTCGCTAAGGAATTTCCTCACCAGCAAATTCCTCAGTGAAGAATTCATAAAAATCGCCTATTCACCCCCCCCCCCTCTAGTCGATATAACGCACTTTCAACTCCATTATTTTGCAGGGACCAGTCATCCTCCGATCAAAATAAGATCGCCGATCCTGGATGTGCATTTGCATCCATGATTCGGTCTAACCTGGAACCTTGTAGCTGACTTTGGCATATTGGGATCAACTATCTTAGCAGTCTTTACCCATGGTACCACTGATGTGCAACATGGTCACACAATCTACCACGATCGGACCGTCACCATCTACCCAGGTATTCCATTTTTTAACCCTCTCGCCTTCTCTTTCATTGTTGTACTAGTAGTATACTTAGTAGTACTAGTAGGAGTACTTTTTACCTTGGAGGACGCGTATAGCTAGCTAGGCCCTTGAAGACTTGAACCCACTAGCTGCCACCATTTTTGTTTTTCCATGTCTTACTATCTCATCCATGTAGCCAAGAGTGGCTATATATAATAAGCCGGTTATTTTACTTCCTCTATACCGGAGTAGTACTATTTGCTGCATAGTATTACTGACCGCCATGTTTGAGCACAACATTATTATGCATGGACCTTGACTATGCACGTCACCATGTGTCCAGATCTGGGATGTCGCGTGTACCAGATGAACGGCACCGAGTTCGACCCCCGTGATGCTACGTGGGTGCCGAGGAACACTCTTAGAGAGTACTCGCTTTTCATCGGGGACAGCTACCCCATTGTGAAGCGGATGCCACCTTCCGTGCACGTCATGGAAGGCCTGCCGTTCATGAAGCATGGTTGTGTCTTCATTGCGCACCGCCGGATGAACGACATGCTGGGACACGCTATCCCTGATTTATGCCACTCCAGCTTGGATGAGTCTCCATCATGTGGAACCGGACTAGAAAGCTGCGACAATGATTCCTGTTGCCCACCACTATGGATCGTGCCATCCATGAAGAACACCTGGGATTGGAACCTGGAGGAGGACATGCATGTAGCCCATCTATAACGTGTAAGTGGAGTACGGTAATTGTGAACGGTAGCGCTGTGAATATATGTAGACTAGTCGTGCACAAATTTATCACGTGAATTGGAGATGAACTTGTGTGGCATACTAGCATTTGTCCTTTAGAATTTATTACTAGTAAATGTGTTATGTGTACGTGCAACTTGTGTGGTTGTCGCACGGGCTCCAACACGCTCTTTGAGAAAAAAAGGTGGCACAGCTTTGGATATACGTGACGTGGCGGCATCATACAGTAGCATCATTCGCTATAGTTGTAGTACACTCCTACTAGGACAACAACTCCTATAAAACCTCGTGCTTGGCTCTTTGCCTCTTTGGGAGGTTCAACAGTTCGTACTCGTGTGAACCTTGCACTTGGCTCTTCGCCTCTTCGGAAGGTCCAACAATGATGATACTACAGTACAATATGCTTCTGGCAATCTGACACCGATTGAACTGCTGCACGTCCACCGCGAGGGCGAGGGCAAGGGATAGGGAGAAGGAGGGAGAGGAAGAGGACGCTGTAGTCAAAACCCTCTCCTCGTCCTGCGAACCACCGCGCGCGTGGGCGAGGGAGAGGCGTAGTAAGCAAGCTTCTCCTTGTTCGGCGAGTTGATGGGACACATCAAAGGAGTACTAGTACTAGTAGTAGTCCATACTGCGTCCTTTCCGATTAATATGGCTTAATTTGAAACGAGAAAAATACAATGGCGGTCAACGTATGTAACAATACACTCTTTACGGTCACTATATATAGTTTTGCGGCGATTATACGATCACTAGCTCATCTTAGAGCATCGTATTGCACCCTACTGACCGGCCACAGTCGAGGTGGCACTTTGTTGACTGGTTAAATTGTCACCTGGTTTCTGGGTCCCACCTGTCAGTTGGCAGAGCAAAGAAATCAGTTAAACAAAACTTTACGCAGGCGCGACACGAGTCCAACCCTTGCGCGCAAACCGCCCTGGCTTTGTATGTGAGTGCATGCACGTGTCCTCCCTCGGTCTTCCAACAAAGAGTGTACATCGGCTACAAAACAAAAAGTGTGGTACATAATGTACATCTACACTTGCAATGCATTTAGCCTTTAATCTAAATCGATATTGATTGACTAATGCACCAACTTGTGCTGTAGGTATAGGCTACGTGTCTATCCTTAATTACAGCATGCAACGGCCTTCATTTAATCTTCTTATCTCAATGGTCGCATGCACACATAAGTCTGCTACTTTTGGGCGCTAATTATGCCCTGGTCAATGTGTAAATCTCTAAATGTACAGTCTTTCACGGACGTAGGGAGTAGGTTGAGCACTTGATTGTGAGCAATGTGTGTTACATCGTGTGCTGTGGGCCGCATGGGTGCGTGAGTGTTGCATGCGTCCATGTGTACGTGTGAGTGTTGCATGTTGCATGCATGCATGGGGCTTACTCCCTGCCATTGACATGTTCATATTTCAAGCTTCCTCTGTTCCCTCCATATGTTGATACTCCCTCTGATCCCAAATAATACGAAGTAAAAGCCACCCTCTGTTCCCAAATACGGAGTATTTGTCTTTCTACAGATTTCAACAAGTGACTAGGTATGGAGCAAAATGAGTGAAGTGAGCGTATAGGCATAGGGATACTGTAGAAAGGAAGTCATCGCGATCCATTATTCCCCATCTCGGTCAGAGAGAACTATTCAACTAGTCTTCGCAGTGAAGTGACAATACACGCTGCAACAGATAACCCTGGGATTTGACGGCGGACTTGAAAAGCCACCTACAGACGCTTTACGCCCAATCATTCCGGATAACGCTTGCATCCTCTGTCTTACCGCGGCTGCTGGCACAGAGTTAGGACACGTAATTAATAAGCTGAACCAGCGTGTTGTTGTTACTAAATCAGCCTTACCCAGTACTGCCATCATGTTTGCCAGTAGAGCACGCTTCCGCAAATACGCCTACGCACCTATGTCCTCCATTAACTGACATATGGGCCCTCTTGTGGTAGACCCACATGTCATCGGTGTAACTATTTACACTCCGAAGGATGGTGCCTATATCCTGGTCGTAGTACTAGTAGAATTGAGATTTAATGCACTTTCTTCCCCATCTTCCATTCTTCTTCCTCCTCCTCTCTTCTTCTTCCTCCTCTCTTCCCCATCGTCAGCCACACACCATTTACCCCCGCTCACTGCTCGCCCGCCCGCGCCATCTTCCTTGGTAGCTCGCGCGTAACATATCCCCCCGCTCACTGCTCGGCCACACGAGGAGAAGCTTCTTCGCTCGCCCGCCCGAATCCACTTCCCCGCTGGATCGCAGGCACCGAAAACCCCAATGGCAGAACTGACTGACACGCAGAGCCGCGATTGGAATTCCCTCCCCGATGTTCTCTTGGAGCAGATCTGTAGTCGTATGGACCTACTCAGCACCGTCTGTCTGGCTGCATGCTCGGTGTCTTTGTACCATCTACTCGTCTGCAACCGGACGGCTCTTTTCAAGACACCCTGCTTCCTGATGCCCGATCCTCGCAGGTGGCCCATACACCGACTTGACGATCCTACGGAGGTTGCCGTGGTGCCCCTCGACATGCTACCACTACCCGTCCACCTGTCCTTCATGCGCGGCCACTACTGGGCGGGCATGAAGGCCAACTGGATCATCCTCATCCACCACACCGGTAGTCCGTGGCATCTCGTCGATATCTACACCCAGCGAGAGATCAGCCTTACATCGTTGGATACCGCCGACATCGAGCCTCACGGCCCGCCGGACACTCCTGCCTACTACGCACGAGACGCGTCAAGCTTTTGGCTCGACCTCTGTTTGCAGAAAGTTGTAATCTGCAAAGTGCCCACACCATTAGAAGACTACATGGATTACAAGCTCATTGCCTTGTTCAACATGGGATTAGTCTATCTGGAATCCGGTCGCCATACATGGTTATGGCTCATCATCAATCCTGTTGAGGCAACATTTCTGTCTGATGCTATAGTGCACGATGGCATCGTTTACGTGGTCGACGCACAAATTGGCTGCCTATACTGGTGGAGTCTATCGTCGTGTAATTGTTCTATCTCATCTCATCTTTACCTTATGAATACGACTGCCTGTTCATTTGTTACAAATTTAGAATGCATAGCATGTCTATAACCACATCATTGCTATATGTTCCTCTCATTTCCTATATTTTTATGACCACACATGTTATTGTTATAGTTGATATGAGAACAATTGGCATCTAATGATTGTTAGAATACATATTATGAGCATGACATCATGATTGCTATATGTTACTCTCGTTTACAAGATTTTTATAACAACGCATGTTATTGCTTAGAGTTGATATGAGAACAGTAGTAGTAAGTGCTATGGTAGAATATGAGTAGGCGCTCTTGTAGCTGTTTTCCTCTCATTGTTACATGATGTTTGAACCATGACAAGTTGCTAGAATATGAAAGTCATTGGCTTATTTTTTTAACTTGGGGTATGATTATGACCACGGCATTGCAATTCTCTGTCTATGATATGTGTCACTGTTATAATAATCTTAATTCCACACATACTCTGAACATGATTGTTTATTTTTGTCCTTTTGGTCTTCAATTTGAATTGTTGCAGCAGACGCAAATGCGCTGGCCTTCATGATTCCAGGACCTGGAATCATACCAGCCGATGGGTGGTGGTTTATCGCTCGTTCAGCTGACGGCGGTCATTTGATGCTCATTCGCACGTACCAAATTGACCAAACCAGTACATCAAACCACATGCAGTACAATGCGTGGGGCGTTCGTGACATTGATGGCTATGGCTGCTTCGTGTTCAAGAAAGATCCCAGCTCCATTGGGCCAGGCGTATTCAACTGGAGGCGGGTTTACAGCCTCGGCAACCACTCCTTGTTCCTCGGGCTCAATTATCCGATCATCCAACCAATCATCGATCGCCGTAAAAAATATTTTATATTACTCAAATTTCAAGCGTAAAAATATAGTGTAAAATGTACATAAAATGTAATTTTTCTGTCTTCTAACATTTTTTATGTCAAATTTTACGCAGTGAATCAATATGACTGTAACTATTTGTATTTGAAACATAATTTATTTATGAAATGATCGTAAGATTACCTCGGGTGAAGAATAACGTATTCTAGACCCTGGGTGACGAATATTAACACTATATATATATATATATATATATATATATATATATCAGTTAGGCTTCAAGTGTGTACTTGTTAGTTAAACCTATGTATAAATTGTGACACTAAATACGACTAGTAAGTAGTACAGTAGCAGTACTAGTATACGTCGGTCAAATTATTTATCATGTCCACACATTGAATTGACGTGACAACACGTTGCGCGTGAGGTGACACAAGAATCCCGGCGGCGTGTTCGGGTATTCTGGACTTCAGATTTGGAGTACCCCTTATCTGTCGAAATCTTTCATCATTCACTTAAAACAGTCGATTGATCATACATTGAGTACCATATAACTAGAATTACCGATGTAAGTCGAAGAAGGATTGGCCGGTGCTGCCGGCTGGCGTCAAGTTCGATCCCAGGGATCAGGAGCTGATCGAGCACCTTGAGGCCAAAGTGAGTGCTAACAGCGCAAGATTTCAGTCTCTCATCGATTTGTTCATACCAACCATCGACAGCGAGCACAGCATATGCTACACCCAACCTGAGAAACTTACAGGTAAGACACCGATCGGCCGTCTACTTGCACAAACATATTCCTGTGTTTATAGCTCTATTTTTCTTTTTAGACGCAGACCTGGTGAAGCAATTACAATTTGACAGTTAATAAAAAGTGAAACAAGTGACTGCAACATGCCAAAGATGTTATGAGAATGCCAACTACATACACTAAAACCTGTATTCCACAATACTGCAGGTATCACACTGAGTGGCCTAAGGAAGCAATTCTTCCAGCGCAATTCCAGGGCGTTCAAAAGGGGTACATGGACGCGTCGCAAGATACAGTCGGAGTGCGGCATGCACGTGATGTGGCACAAGACCGGCAATACCTTGACAGTGATGGTCAACGGCCGGCAGACGGGCAACAAAAAAGGTTCTGGTACTGCACACCAACAAGAACTTCGACCAGCAGAGGACCAACTGGGTGATGCACCAGTACCACCTCGGGGACCTGGAGCAAGAGAAGGAGCGGGAACTGGTCCTCTGCAAGATTTTCTACCAGACGAACACTAGGGCCAGGAGTAAAAAGATTATAAGTTAGTTAGGTATTGGTAGTTGTACTACCTTGTCGTCCGCAAGTTGGTATTGTTGTTAACGCTCTTTTGGTATGAACTTGCATTTGCTTCCAACCATCATGTCGAGGGTCGGCATGGATATAAAGTTGAATCATTTGTTTCGGAACGAATTTTCAGGCACCTGATTTTTATTTGATGGGTAGCATAAGCACCCGCCGTTCGAATTCCCAGTTCTCCAATTTTTTCGAAACAAGTGCATGCACTTATTATCACGATAAAAAAACAATATCCGTGCAGGATCCCAGTTATTAGTCTGTACTTGCAGAATTCTCTCATTTATTGAGCACGTATATTGTTTTTTTAGGTCGAGCAAGTTTCAACTGGGCTGCAGACTGCCCAGGGTTGGTTTTGTTTTTAACAGGCCCAGCCCATGACGACAACGGGGCACAAAGATCCAGCAGGTATCTATTGGCCTCTGGCCCGCCAGCATTAGTTATATTTTGTCTTACAACATCCGCAGGCAGTTTTTTTTACTGAATCAAACACACAGCCCAGTTCTATTTTCCTCTTGAAACGCATGTCCTACATCCGTTTTCTAATCTCTACCTATAGTTTTACTAGTTCATATACACATATCATTATATCGAAAACACATGAAATTCCCTTTTCATATTTACATCCTTATTTTTATTGTTTTTTCCCACCCAACGCTGATTTTTTTTACCACTGGTTCTCCCTTAAACCAACTCAATTGTCCCATGTCTTATTTGCTCACAAAAACAAAACGATTTTTTTGGCAAATCAATAAGTTCTTAAAAAAATGTTTATCATTTCGGGATTACAACAGTTCGGACTCCACCGAAATATGCAAAATAAGGTTGAACTTTTTGACCGTGGTCCTGGGCAGAAAATGGGCTGTAATAAATTACTTAAGAATTAGCAAATGGGTTGCAAATTATAAAAAAGGGACATTTACATCTATGCCCCTAACTCAAACCCACTACTCAGATTTGCCCCTAAGTTTGAAGCATGCTCAAATTTGCCCCTCCGCCATTAAGTCACTACTCAGAAATGCCCTTCCGTACAGTACTGTAGCACTTTCCGTCTGCTACAGTACACATGGGACTTTGACGGTCAAAGGCCTTTGACTGGACGGAAGGGCATTTTTGAGTAGTGACTTAACGGCAGAGGGGAAAATTTGAGCATGCTTTGAAATTAGGGGCAAATCTGAGTAGGTGGTTCGAGTTAGGGGCAGAAATGCAAATGGCCCTATAAAAAATAGGAAATGGGCTTTATGTTGTCTGCCACAGATTTGGAGGCTGACTTGTGGGCCTACCATGTTCATGCGTACACAAGGTCTCGCAAAAAAGAAACTTAGTCAACAATCGACTCTACCAGCGTCAGACCGTTAGATGTCAATCTAACGGCAATCGTGCTTCTTCAGTCTCTGATCTTCCTGCCCCAGCCGCCCAAACCAGCACCGTCGGAACTGCCTGCTCCCGCCTCCCGTGGCCGGTAGTGCTGCCGGGCACACCTCACGGCCCCATCATACTCGCATCCCTAGCCTATCTATCCCTCTACTCACCCACACCTCCTGTTATTTTCCAGCGACGGCAGTCGAACCAGTCAACCCTCGTACTCTCCACCGCGTGGGCAGCCACTGCCTTGTCTTCCCTGGCTCTGTGTCGTTCCCTTCGTAGGCCTCGCCGTCGTCCACCGCCCTGGTGCTCTCGGCGTGGCGTGGTCAACGATGTCCATCCAACGGTCATAGTGCTTCTTCAACCTCTGGTCTTCTTGCCCCAGCCGCCCAAAGCAGCGTCGGTCGTGCCGCATGCTCCTGCCTCCCGTGGCCTGCTATGCTGCCGCGGAGGCCTCATCGTCCCCATACTACTCCCACCGCTGGCCAGGTCATCCCTCCACTCACCCACTCCCCCTGTTATTCTGTGGCGATGGCAGCCTCACACCGCAGCCGAACCAGTGAACCCTCGTGCTCCTCTCTGCGTGGGCATCCACTGCTGGGTCTTCCCCGGCTCCGCGTCGTCCCCTTCCTAGGCCTCGCCATCGTCCACCACCGTGGTGCTCTCGGTGCTGCGTTGTCAATGTGGTCAACGACCGACTTCCATCGGAAGAGTACTGTACGTGGAGAGGCTGACAGCTGGGTCCACGGCAGCCGCAAGGAAGTGCCTCCTTATTACGCGCAAAATAATTATTCCTCCACCTGACAGCCGGGCCCCACCTGATGGGCCACCAGTATTTCACGAAAAAAACGTTTCCCCCCTGACTGCTAGGACCCACCGGACGGGCCACCGTATTTTGCGAAAAAAACATTTGTCCCTGACTGCTGGGACCCACCGGACGGACCACCGTATTTCGCGAAAAAAACGTTCCCCCCGCTGTCAGCTCGGACCCACCGGAAGTGCCTCCTTATTACGCACAGAAAAATCAATACTCCCCCTGCTAGCTGGGACCCACCATGGTGGGAGGCTGACTTGTGGGCATACTAAGTTGACGGGGACGGAGGGCTTTGTCAACTTAGTCAATATGAACAATTCTAGCTCCAGTGACCGTACGATGTCCATCCAATGGCCGTCGTCCTTCTTCAATCTCTGCTCTTCCTGCTCCAGCCGCTCAAACAAGCGCCGGCGGGACTGCCTGCTCCCTCCTCCCCGTGGCTAGCTGTGCTGCCGTGCAGCCCTCACCGCCCCATCGTACTCCCATCGCTGGCCTAGCCATCCCTCGACTCACCCACACCTGCTGTTATTCTCCGGCGACGGCAGACGAACCAGTAAACCCTTGTACAGTCGTACTCCCCTCCGCGTGGGAAACAAATGTCGAGTCTTCCCTGCCTCTGTGTCATTCCCTTCCTAGGCCTCGCCGTCGTCCATCGCCCTGGTGCTCTCGGCGCGTCCTGGTCAACGTGGTCAACAACCGACATGCATCCTTATTACGCACCAAAAAATGAATACCCCGTGCTAGCTGGGACCCACCATAGTGGGTGGCTGACTTGTGGGCCTACTAAGTTGACGAGGACGGAGGGCTTTGTCAACTTAGTCAATATGAACGATTCTAGCTCCAGTGACCGTACGATGTCCATCCAACGGCCATAGTGCTTCTACAACCTCTGGTATTATTGCTCCAGCCGCCCAAAGCAGCGTCGGTCGTGTCGCGTGGTCCTGCCTCTCGTGGCCGGCTGTGATGCCGTGGAGGCCTCACCGCCCCCTACTACTCCCACCACTGCCCAGGGTATCCCTCTACTCACCCACACCCCCTGTTATTCTGCGGCGACAACAGCCTCACGCCGCAGCCGAACCAGTGAACCCTCGTACTCCTCTCCGCATGGGCATCCACTCCCGCGTCTTCCCCGGCTCCGCATCGTCCCCTTCCTAGGCCTCGTCGTCGTCCAGCACCTTGGTGCTCTCGGCGCGGCATGGTCAATATGGTCAACGACCGACTTCCATCAGAAGAGTACTGTACGTGGAGAGGCTGACAGTTGGGTCCAAGGCCACAGCCCAGTTTTTTTGTGATTTGCCAAGTAAGTCGCTTTGTCAGGCCTGTTGGGCTGCAAATCTTTTAAGACGAGGAGAGCTTCATTCGGCTGGCCGAGAAAATGGCCTATCAGTAATGAGAAATGGGTTGTACATTTTTAAAACACATCAAACCAGCAATTAGTTTCAAATATCTTTTTTTTTCATTTCGAGATTTTAAATTACATTAATTTTTATACGTGGAAAATTTGTTGGATTTTATATTGATATACATTTATTTTTAAAATCAGCTTGAATGTGAGTGGAAATTTTGGGATTAAAAACAGTTCGGACCGCACCGAAATATGCAAAATTTCATATAATTTTTTAACCGTGGCCACAATATGGGTTGTAATGCTAACAAAAAGAATATGGGCTCCAAAAAAACCTTAAGAATTAGCAAATGGGCTGTAAATTATTAGAAATAATGGTAGATGGGCTGTATGCTGTTTTCCACAGATTTGAGACTTTCCTAAAAAAAAGGTTGACACGCAAGCAGTGACTGTTGGATGTCCATCCAACGGCCGTCGTGCTTCTTCAATCTCTGCTCTTCCTGCTCCAGCCGCTCAAACAAGCGCTGGCGGGACTGCCTGCTCCCTCCTCCCCGCGGCTTGCTCTGCTACCGCGCAGGCCTCACCGCCCCACCGTACTCCCATCACTGGCCTAGCCATCCCTCTACTCACCCACACCTGCTGTTATTCTCCGGCGACGGCAGACGAACCAGTAAACCCTCGTACAGTCGTACTCCCCTCCGCGTGGGAAACAACTGCCAAGTCTTCCCTGCCTATGTGTCGTTCCTTTCCTAGGCCTCGCCGTCGTCCACTGCCCTGGTGCTCTCGGCGCGGCCTGGTCAACGTGGTCAACGACCGACATGCATCCGAAGTGGACTATACGTGGAGAGGCCGACAGTTGGGTCCACGGTCGCACGCAAGGAAATGCCTCCTTATTACGCGCAAAATAATGATTCCTCCACCTGACATCAGGGACCCACCGAAAGGGCCTCTGTATTTCGTGAAGAAACGTTACCACCGCTGACAGCTCGGACCCACCAGCTATATCTTCGCACGCAAGGAAGTGCCTCCTTATTACGCACAAAAAAATGAATACTCCGCCTGTTAGCTGGGACCCAGTATAGTGGCATGCTGACTTGTGGGCCTACTAAGTTGACGGGGACGAAGGGCTTTGTCAACTTAGTCAATAATATGCACGATTCTAGCTCCAGTGACCGTACGATGTCCATCCAACGGCTGTAATGCTTCTTCAACCTCTAGTCTTCTTGCTCCAGCCGCCCAAACCAGTGCCGGTCGTGCCTCGTGCTCCTGCCTCCCGTGGCCGGCTGCGATGCGGTGGAGGCCTCACCACCCCCTACTACTCCCACCGCTGGCCAGGCCATCCCTCTACTCACCCACACCCCCTGTTATTCTGCGGCGACGGCAGCCTCACCCTCATACTCCTCTTCGTGTGGGCATCCACTGCTGCGTCTTCCCCGGCTCCGCGTCGTCCCCTTCCTAGGCCTCGCTGTCGTCCACCGTCGTGGTGCTCTCAATGCGGCGTGGTCAATGTGGTCAACGACTGACTTCCATCGGAAGAGTACTATGCGTGGAGAGGCTGACGGCTAGGTCCACGGCGGCCGCAAGGAAGTGCCTCCTTATTACACGCAAAATAATTATTCCTCCACCTGACAGCAGGGACCCACCAGACGGGCCACCAATATTTCGCAAAAAAATGTTTCCCCCCTGACTCCTGGGACCCACCAGCTACATCTTCGCACGCAAGGAAGTGCGTCCGGGCAAAAAAACCAAAACGATTTACCCCCCTGACTGCTGGGACCCACCAGCTACATCTTCGCAGGCAAGGAAGTGCCTGACAGTCGGGACCCACCTGGTCGAAGCGTACGTAGCATTGTCATTCTGGTTGCGAAAGTGTACATACATACTGGTTGATGTAGAGGCACGCACGTGTCGTAGTAGAGGCGCGCACGTGTCGATGTAGAGGCGCGCACGTAGCATGTACACGTACGTACAGCGGCGAGGGTGCAAGAAAGAAAATACGGCCACATACGTACATATAGGCCGGGTCTCGAACGCCTACTCACGCATATGTACATGGCTGGGTCGGAACGGAGAAACAACATTGTCGTCGCGTTCATGGGGAGGCAACGGAATGCGTCATGTTCATGGGGAGGCAACGGAATGTGTCGTGTTCATCGGGAGGCAACGGAACGCGTGGGAGCCAACCGGCTTGGACGGAACAGGCGATGGAAATGAGGCCTGCCGTACCGCAGAATAGAGGAAACGGCCTTGTGTTCGACCGGCCACGTTCGGAACGGGGTCCTGTTGATCGGGAGGGGTGTGGCGTACCGCAAAATGGAGGAAACAGACCTCCTACGGTCGAAACGGGGGTCCTGTTGATCGGGAGGGGTGTGGCGTACCGCAAAACGGAGGAAACTGACCTCCTACGGTCGAAACGGGGGTCCTGTTGATCGAGAGGGGTGTGGCGTACAATAAAACGGAGGAAACGGACCTCCTACGGTCGAAACGAGGGTCCTGTTCATCGGGAGGGGTGTGGTGTACCGCAAAACGGGACTCCGCGGGATAATGTTCATCTCCATCGTCGACCTCCTCCAGCCTCCACGGGCTACTGTCGACCTCCTCCAGCCTCCACGGGCTCCTGTTCATCTAGCCTCCACCGCGCGCTACTCCACTGGCTACTGTTCAACCACCCCTCCACCGTCTACTGTTCATCCAGCCCTCCACACCATGGGGTCCTGTTCAACCACCCCTCCACGGCCACCCCTCCACCGTCTACTGTTCATCCAGCCCTCCACACCACGGATTCCTGTTCATCCAGAGGCAATGCCACTGCTCACTGTTCATCCCCCCCCCCCCCCCCGCAATGCTCACTGTTCATCCAATCGATTGGCTTCAGTTAGCAGCAGTAGCAAAGGAATCGCTCCATCGAGTTCAGTTAACAGCCATCGATCGATCGCTCGGGTTCAGTAACGCGTAGGCTGTAGTGCAATCGCTCGGGTTCAGTTAGAGTCCAACGCCTCGCTCAGGTTCAGTTAGAGCCAACACCTCGCACACACGCGTGTACCTGTACGAGAGAAACGCGCATCGCTCTCCCACCGTAACCGTCAACTCCCCGAAATTTTCCTCCCCCTCGCTTCTACCACGGTTTTTTCTGTCATGGACGGCCCAAAGAATGTCATGCAGCTGCGTCTCCGGCCCGCCCAGGACGAAAAGCCCATTTTCTGTCATGATTTTTTGTCATAGAAGTAGGAGCCCACCACATCTATGATGATACCGGGTTTTGTCACAATTATCGTCATAGAAGTGTCAAATGTATGATAGAAAAAAAATTCGTTCGGCCCAAAATGTCACGGATGTGTCTTTTTTGTAGTGCTCGTGGAGTGCCGCAAGCACTCCTGCAAGCGTCGTGGCTTTTATTAGGAATAATTTAGTGTTGTAAGGCGATCTCATTAGTTTTGGGATGAAAATGATAAATCCTGAACGTTCGGGATTTATTAGCGTCCTTAATTAAGTATGTAAAAGGAAAAAGTTTGGAAACCTTTTGTATCTGTATGTATTTTTAAGTATACATGCATATAGCACAAACTTAACTACTAGTAGTATATATCGCAGTACACGTCTCTCTCTATATGCTTGCAGACTATACAACTACGTGTATGTATACACAAGTGCAAATGCACGTTTTGACATTACGATGCGGTTTTCGTAAAAAGTAGAAAAACAGCACTAGTCAAGCTTGTGAAACCATTCAATGCAAAAGAAATGCAAAAATGCTCGTTTGATTGTTTACTTTAGCTTCCTTCTCTCTGTGGTTTTTTCTCTATCGTACTTTGCACGGAGTATCTCGTTGGTTGGGAAGGCATACAAATTCCCAACCCGCTTCGTACACCCTGTACCTAATTTTGTGCCTAAGAAGTTGTGTCGTGCAATTGGAATTCCAATTTTGACCATAGATTTAACTAAAATTATAATAATGCATGTCACCTAAAATTGTATCATTGGATTCGTATTTGAACATAGTTTCCAATGATATTATTTTTTGTTACATGCATTAACATTTTATTAGTTAAATCAAAGGTCAAAACTTGGCGGAAAATGCAAGGGGACCAACAAACCTGGACAGAGGTAGTACTACTACTAGTACTAGGAGTAGTAGCTAGGGACCGATTGTGCGAAATGAACCAGACAAAGTAAATGCAGAGAGATGAAATGCAAAAAAGACAGGAGCGATGTGATGGTTGCTTGTAGTTTATGGCCGTACTGTATATAGTTTGAACATAGTTTTCGATGACATAATTTTTGGTGACATGCATGAGCATTTTGTAAGTTAAATTTATGGCCGTACTGTATATAGTAAGGTTCCCGTGCGATGCACGGAATAGTGAAATGCATTGATCGGGGAGTTGTTTATTTTGACAAAGTATGTGGGGGTCATGTCATGTGTAACAAATATCGATAGGTTTCTTCGGATATTATTTCTTCTCTAGATCTCACAAGCATCTAAGTGAATAGTAAATGTAGGCTAAATAGATAAAAAAAGTATCTTTTGCAAAAAAAAAAAGCGTTCCACTGTTCAACCTGCATCCAAAACTTTTGAAGAAATAACACTTATTGTGCTTTGCAAGAAATGATCTTGAAATATTATTTTTTGAGTATTGATTTTGTTTATTTTTTCTATACCACCATGAATTTAAATCAGGATGACTTGGAAGGGGGAAGAGGAGATGTCAGAAATGGTTCATCATAAGTCTTTCACCATTACTGTAGCAAAAAATTCACAATTAGTCTCATAAATGGCAAGCAAGAACTCTAATGGAGCAAAAGCATACATGGAAGATTCTAGACTAAACAATAAATGGATACAATTTTATTCAAGTGCGATACTCTAATAGGGCAAGATCATGCATGGAAGGTTCTATACTATATAAATAAGGAGTGTCCACATGCTTAGACTGCGGCTTACATTGAGCGAAGACTAATGATGAATAGTTAACTTGGTAATGCATACGCCCATGTGAACCTCCTTGGAGTCCCCGTGCGTCATCTTGGGGTGAAAATGATACCAGGCTCTTCCATGTCCACATTGCCGGTAACGGAGCAGCTCACCATAGTCCCATTCAGCATGACGGAGGTGCCATGGTCGCCCTCGTACGCCGGAGGGGCAATAACAATGAGAGCGCACCAGTACAGCGGCCTCGTGTCAGCGTCAGCGGCGTTGCCCCTGACGCACACTATAGAGATGGGGCGGCGGCCTGTGCGGGCCTTGCCGGTGCCCACGGCCAAGAGGAAGACGTTGTTGTCCTCCTCCGCGACTAGCGGGTGGCGGTGATCCTCCAGCGACTTCGGCATGGCGAACGGGTAGCACGTCTCGTACTTGATGTTCACCGCAGGCCAGTAGTGATTGTTGGACGGTGTCGTGAGGTGATGTATGAGGCTCGCCGGCAAGCCCTCAAATGACAGCGTGCACTCATAGCAGTAGAAGGGCGTGTGCGCGCATCTGGAACTATGCTCCCCCAGTGAGTGCTAGTCGACGTACCTCTCAGCCGAAACTCTTGTAGACGTAGGGCACCTTGCAGGCATCGACCAGGCCGTCCATGAAACGGGAGTGGCCACAGGGGATGTTGTGCCCGCCGCATGGAGAGCAGGAGTATCACACGAAGCGGTAGATGGTGTACTTGCTAGTACTCCCTCTGTTTCTTTTACTAATCTCTACAATCTACTACTACTCTCTATTTATACTCTCTACTTCTTGAAAAAAAAAGTGAGTTGGTGATGATGGTGTGCATGCCATCTTGCAATACAGGTCGTCTGATCTATATCTGACGGATATAAAGCAAACTATGGCAATTTTGCAAAAGGATACCCGCACCTCTCTCATTCATTTTGACAAAACTGCCACCTTATAAACGGACTGTACCTATGTCGCGGGCGTTTGCAACTGCCATGTCTCCCAGCGAACGTTCGAGATACCATTTTTCGATGAAATTCTCGAGATATCATTAGTTTTTACACATTGGATTACTCCTGCATGGGTTAATCACAATAGATGTTTTGTAAAAAATGCATCTTGATGTTTCGTGCAATGCACGGGCATCTTGCTAGTTTGTATATAATTCCAAACACCACGTAGACACGTTCTCTGATCATTTTACAACTATGTTAGCATCATTGTTAGTGGTCAGCCGGTGCAAGTTCTAGCCTCGGGTGTTTTAACCTTTTTTTTAGTAATGATATCTGGTGATTGTTCGCCACGAGCCCAATCTTGACGAATCCCACATAACCGTCAGATTTCCATCCGACGGTGGCCTATTTTTAAGCCGTAGTATTTGACAAAACCGCCATGCTTACACACATACATTAACTGCGTTGCGGGCGTTTGCGACTGCCATTTCTCCCAGCGAACGTTTTCTAGGCATTGGAGTTAGCACCGATGGCGGTTCATAGTCATTCCACGCTCGGGCATTGAAGTTTGTAACTATTTTAAAATATACTACTCCTCTGGTGCTAGTAGTAGAGCAGAGTCCTACTCCACTATACTACTTGGGCATAGTAGTAGGTATTGTAGTTTGTTGTACTAGCACTGTGATCACTCAAGCAAGTTGTCCGGCATCCATATGACCCTACGCTGCTGGGATGTGTCTCGTAAGTCAAGCGATGTGATGCTACTACATTGTCATCATCACCTGTCCACATCCAGCAGCACATATTCGCTTCTCCATCCTCGTCCGCACATAATCGTC
Source organism: Triticum timopheevii (assembly GCA_963921465.1). Classification (NCBI taxonomy): domain Eukaryota; kingdom Viridiplantae; phylum Streptophyta; class Magnoliopsida; order Poales; family Poaceae; genus Triticum; species Triticum timopheevii. Next base: position 1,953,137 of record CAWUFU020000003.1, read on the forward strand.
CAACCTTCCATCCCCGCTAGGTGCCTCCCCCCTCTTTTGAAACCCAAACACTAACAATGGCAGAACTGAGAAGCATCCACCAAAAGAGTGGACGGAATTCACTCCCTAGAGAGGTAATCAAGCTCATTGTTTTGCGTGTGGACAATCTCAGTACCATGCCGCTCGCCGTGTGCTCGTTGGGTCTATACTGTTTACTCAAATCCCTCGGGCCGGAGCTTTTTTAGCCAGCTCCCTACTTGCTGATGTCATCTGATCTTCAGAAACAGCATGTCACACAGCATAATGATCGTAAGGTGGCGAGCATCAACCCCCTCGACTGCGATCCGATCCCCGTCACCCTCAACTACATTAACGGTATGTACTGGGCCGGCATGAACACGTCTTGAGCTGGATGCTCATGGAGGTCTACACCCGGTGATTGATCCCCCTTCCTTCGATTAACACTGCACTGCTTTGGTACCGCGGCCTAGAATACTCGGAATCTTATAGTAGCCAACTTGATACCAAGTTTGATTTGCTCAAGGTTGTAATCTGCCAAGTGCCCACAAGATCTGCGAGTTATAAAGACTTCAGGCTAATTGCATTCTTCAACCGCGGTCACGCCTATCTGACAGGCCACTGGGGTAAGTGGATAAATCTGCATGTCCATCACAGGATTATACATCCTCCATGGCTCCTTGATGCCATTGAACACAAGGGTTTCATTTATGTTGTGGACTCCTTTTATGGCTAGACATATTGCTGGCCTACTCCAGTCATCGCTACAATGGGTTGTTACAGCAGTATGTTACTTCCCTATAATATCATGATGGCTTGCTTGTATTACTGTCAACATTTACTAAAAAAATATTCATGCTCATAACATGTTGTTCTTAAGATTGACTACAGTACGAGCCCTTTTTTATTTGACTCCAACTTGATATGATAATGTAGGCCGCCTGGTGTCCCTACCCTTCCTAATCTTAGAAGCTTTCAAAGAAAAGTGGCATGGCAGTTGCAGGTGGTTCTTGGCTCGATCAGACGACGGCGAGTGATTGATGATCGTTCGCACGTATCGGACGTGTTGTTTCGCGGAATACAATCATAGTCACAAGATCTTTGAGCAGGATCCTAGCTTCTCTGGGCCTTCAGGAATTTTTGATTGGAGGCTGGTAAGTAGCCTTGGTACATGCTCTCTGTTTCTCGGACTGAATTATCTGATTAACTAGGAGAGAACCAACGGCAAGGATCATGCTGGCAGTGTGGTTCATTCATCAGGCAAAACTATGTGTACACAGCGTACCATGCATCTCTCCATGCACCATACCCTGATATGTGCTGCCACGCTCTGAAGCCCAAAGTAGGAGAGAGGGTCGCAAGTATCAGACTTCAACCTGCTGGTAGGAGTTTCCCCCGTCAGGAACCCATCTGGTTCAAGCCATCAGCCAATCTCTAAAGCTTACTAAATAGTAACGTCTAATTGAGCCAGTTAGTTAGATGCGTACACTTAGTGTTGTAGGATCTTTATTTAGTTTGATGCATACACTTGTTCTTTTTAATAGCCCTTTTGTAATGTTGGCTGATGTTTGGTTTGGAAGAGAGTTGCGTCTTTACTCTTCTGGCCTGCTTACTGCTTATGTTGCACCCCCCAGCCCTGGTTGCTACTGCTGCTGTTTTCAATGTACAATCAGTCCTATATTTCATCTGTTGGTTGAATAAATGTGTTGTTAGAACGACAAACACAATGTTTTGGAAGTCATTGCACGGTCTGATCCTTTAGTGACCCGAATGTAGCACATACTATTTTTGGTACAACACATCTTCCACTTGTCGATCACATGCATCCCAGTGATGAAGGCCCAATAGAGGAGCCCATAATTAACTGGAAGGGAGGCTCTCACATGAATCCGGCCTAGGTACATGCTCATGGTCCCCTAAACATAAATAAATAAAGTTAAATGCTCATGCACCAGTTCTTTAAATTTATGATTTGAAAAGTCAAATTTTAACAGGAGGATATTATTTCCTATGAGAGTGTCGTTACATTCAGTCGATATTATTCTTAGGCAAAGATAGCAACCGGTCTTTTTTCTCCCACCATTTTCTTCCTGCAACCAGTGGACCCATGCAAATTGTAGTCAATGTCGTAAATAGTTCCGGTCCATTATTATAAGAATGCCCAACCCAGCCCAACACATTGGCGACACCACTTTATCCCAGGGCTTCTGAATGTGCTCGGCTTCACACCTTAAGAAGAAAATTGTCTCAAAAAACCACAAGAAGAAAAAGGTGCTCTGCAGCATTTTACAATAAGTTTTAGCCATATAAAATTAATTCTTATAATCCAGCAAGTTTTTGGGTCTGACCGGTCTAGCCGCCAAAACCAAACATGCGCCAGCGGGAGCGCCTGTTCCTGCCTTCTACGGCTGGTTGCGCTGTCGTGCATGCATCATCGCCCTGTCGTACCCTGAAATGCTAGCCAGGCCATACCTTTAATCCCACGACATGCTATTCTTCTCCAGCGACGGCGGCCTACCCCGCACCAGAAAGTGAACCCTCGTACTCCCATCCGCCTACGACATACTGTCGCATGTTCCCTGGCTCCTGTTCATTCCTGTTCGAGGCCTTGCCATCGTCCGGCCCTGTAGTTGTGAGTATGACGGTATGGACGCACCAGGTCCACTCCAAAACACAAGCAAGCGCCTCTTTACTACTCAGATGCACCCCTTGATTTTTTTCCTCTAATCCACCCTACTGATATCTGGGACCCACATCATTGTCAACGTATAGTCAATTAACGACAAAATTGCACAACACTTTTTTTAGGATGTGTTCAGAGGAGCAGGCTATAAACTGGGTTGTGTGGTCTTTGTGGCCCATCTAACAACATGACCAGCCCAGCAGTTTTTTCTTTGGGAAAATAGGTAGCCCACTATTTGTTTTTGAAGACTATCTCCCTGGTTGCTACCCCAGCAACCATTGTAAAACTTTCTATTTTTCACCTTATAATGAAAAATGACACACAGTAGGGCTTTTGCCTTATTGTTTTATGGTCAAAAAAACTATTTCTTTTAAAAAATATTCAAGCTAGGCCTATTTGTTTTCTTTGACTTACTGGGTTGCAAATCTTTCAAGACTAAGAGGGATGTATTCCAGCCTGGCCAAAGGGTATTGGCAGTAAATCTTAAAAGTAATATTCAAGGGGTTGCAAATTCCAAAAAAATATAGCAAATGGGCAATTAGTTTTGTTTTTTTGTTTTTGTTCTTCGCTGATATTTTATATTTCATTGGATTTTAACTTAAAATAATATTACTTTATTTTAAAATATGTTTTAGTATGGCTACTAACTTTTAAAATTTTGCATATTTTTAGTTCAAATTTTTAACCCTGGTACGGACCAGAAAATGGGCAGCAATTCCGAAAATGGAAAATGGGATGCAATAAATTCCACATGAATTAGGAAATGGGTTGTAAATTATAAAAATGATAGCAAATGGGATGTACACGCCATAGATTTCGAGGCTGACTTGTTTACGCAAGGCTTTGTCAACTTATAGTCAACACACGATTCTAGCAGCAGTGACTGTTGGATGTCCATCCAACGGCCGACGTGCTTCTTCAATCTCTGATCTTCCTGCTCCAGCCGCCTAAACCAGCGCCGACGGGACTGTATGCTGCCTCCTCTTGTGCCCGGTTGTGATGCCGCACAGACTTCACCGGTCCTCCCTACTCCCTCCGCTGACCTGGCCATCCCTCTACCCACCCGCACCTCCAGTTATTCTTCAATGATGGCAGCCTCACACCGCAGCCGAACCAATCAACCGTCATACTCCCCTCAGCGTGGGCATCCACTGTTGTGTCTTCGCCGGTTCTGGATCCTTCCATTCCTAGGACTCACCGCCATCCATCGCATTAGTGCTCTAGGTGCGGCGTGCTCATCGTGGTGAACATTCAACAAACGACGGCGATCGAAATAGGGATGTACGTGGAGAGGCTGACAGTAGGGACCCCCATGGTCCATGGCCGCATGCAAGCAACTGCCTCCTTATTACGCAAAAACAATGATTCCTCCCACTGACATCTGGGGCACACCAGTTCGCAGGCTGACTTGCGTGCCTACTAAGTTGACGCATACGCAGGGCTTTGTCAACTTAGTCAACAAACGATTATAGCAGCTATGACCGTTAGATTTTAATCAAATGGTCCTACTGCTTCTTCAATCTCTGATCTTCTTGCACCAGCCGCCCAAACCAGCCCTGGTGGGCCCGCCTGCTCCTACCTCCAGTGGTCGGTTGTGCTGCCGCGCAGGCCTCAGCGCCTCACCCTACTCTCACCGCTAGCCAGGCCTTCCCTCTACTCACCCACATCCCCTGTTATTCTGGGGCGACGGCAGCCTCAAACCGCAGCCGAACCAGTCAACCTGTAACGCCCCGAATCCGATGCGCCAGGTGTCTTCCAGTCATTTGTCGTGGTTACCATGTCATTTGCTTGCGTGTTGCACTTTTACATGCCAGCATCTGCATTTCATCTGCATGTTTTTCAAAACTTGCATCCGTTCGGGTTCCCCCGGTTCTCTCCATTGTCCGTTCTGAGCACAGACACAATCGCATGCCTACGACGCCCCTCTCAGACCTTGTTTCGTGAGCAGGAGATAAACGTTCTCGAAATGGGCAGAGATTTGCCGAGTGGCCTTGGTATATCACCGGCAGACCACCCATCAAATTTTGTTTCATTTGGAGGTCATTTGATGCCCCAACGGTTAACCGGGTAACCGCAAAAGCCCCTTTTGTCTTGCAGCCCAACACCCCTCCAAATAAGCCCACAAACCAAGCAAAAGCCCCTCCATGCTCTCCGTCGTTGGATCACGATCATGTGGGCGAAAACCGCACCCCATTTGGACTCTCCTAGCTCCCTCTATCTATAAAACGATCCCTCCCCCTCCATTTTCGGGCAAAAACCCTAGTCTCCACCTACCTCCGCCGCCGGACATGTCCGTTTCCTACCAAACGAAACCGCGCCGCCACCCCGATCCATTCCCCTCGCTCCACGTGTCCCCGGCCACCGCACGCCGCCGCCGGCCCGCCAGGCCCGGGGCGGGGCCCTCCCGAGCCCATCGGGGCCCGAGCCGCCCCGCAATCCGCCCGCTCGCCCCCGAGCTCCCGCTGCTCCGCCGCCTCCCATCGTCGTCCGGCCCCGCCTCCGGTCGGCGAGCCATCAGAGCTCGCCAGCTCTACCCCGCTGCCTCTCCTCCACCCAGGAGCGCCTCCCCTGAGCTCCTGCCTCCGCCATCGCGCCTCCCGATCGCCGCCTTCTTCGCTGCCCCTCATCGCCGCCTTCGCGCCGCCGTCTGCCGGAGCTGCGTCGCCGTCTCCGTGCCGCGTCCGCCGCGGCCATGGCCTTCCCCGCCGCCGTCCCGCTACCGGCAGCCACGCCAGCAAGCGCCACTGCCGGTTCGTCGCCGCCTCGCCCCGCCTCTCCTTGTCCTTCGCCGGTCGCCGACGCCCCATCCCCGCCACCTCCGGCGACCTCGCCGGAGGACCTCACCGCCTCCTCGCCGGATCTGGTCGGGGTGGATGAGATCCACCCGTCCCCCGATCCAAACATCGGTTGCCCGTCCTGGATCCCCTCGTCCCCGAACCCCTCCATCCAATTTTCCCCGTGAGGTCGTTTTTTTCCCGTCCCTGAAAAATCATAAAATGTGTGCATGTTTGACCCATCATAACTTTGTGCATACTACTCCGTTTTGCGTGTATGATATGTCAAAATGTTCATGTCAGAGTGCTCTTCATGATGGAGTAGTTTGCGTGCATGTTAGGATTCTTCTTGATGCCTTAACCTTCGTTGAAAAACTGCTAATTGATATAAACTGCTGGAATCTGTTGTTTCTTAGCATCATTTGTGCATCTTGTGAGTGCCACAACTTTGTCTCTGTTGACGCTATGATGATGATCTTGATATGCACATGTTATGCTCTTTATGATATACATGTTCGTGTTCTTTGAGTTCATGTTAGGGTGCATCTTGACATATTAATCCCTGTTGCAAAAGTGCATGTTGCTGTTAACTGCTGAAAACTACTGTAACTTGCTGCTTTGTCATTTTTGTTGCATTTTGTGTGTGCATCCAATGAGCGTGATGTCTACATGTTTTAGGAGAATTTTCATGCCATATTTACAGGGGTGCAGTCCATGTATTTTTATATGCCCTGTAGTGAGTGCATCAAGCTTGTGAAGTGGGCTACTTGCTGTTAACTTTCTGTCAGTGCTGAATCTGTCATATCATGTTGCCATGTTTGCTTGATGGTACCAATTAACATATGCATAATCTGGAGATGTTTATTTGACATGTTTTGCTGACCATGTTATGGTCTACATTCCCATGCCTTTGGATGCCTCATATATGTCCTGTAGTGTATCTTTTCATTGCCATGAACATGCTTATATAATGTTCCAGATTTCTGTTAACTTCTTGATGCCTCGTTGTGAGCTTGGTGTTGAGTGTTCCATGCCTCTTCTAGAGATGCTCCAATTACATATTTTGAATTATGCTATGAGTAATTCGTTCACATGCCATGGTTGTTAATTTTGGATGTCAGATGCCTCTGTTCCATGCTTGCAAACATGCTATCATCATGTTGTTGTTTTACACTTGCTGAAACTGTTTCAACATTCAATCTTGTCTTGTTGGTTCCCACTAATCCATGAGCCATATGTATATGATTCCAGGATGTTATTTGCTCTTTGTTATGTGTACCTTGATACCATGCCCCTGGTTGCTATGTTTACTTGCTGTAGCTTGTCTCTTTCTTACCCTCAAGTTGCCATCATATTAACTCTGCTCATGCATATACCCCTCTGTTATAAAGTTGCTTTTTGCATTGATCATATTGGTTTAATCTTGATGCCTATGAACCTAAACCTTAATGATATTTGAAGTACGTTATTTGTACTTGAAGTAAATGTCAAGTTTATGCTCATATGATCCCCGTAGCATGTTGTTTTCATGTTTGCAAAGTGCCTACCTTCTGTTTTGGGCAGATTGTTGTTATATCTTGAGTGTATGTTGCACCGTTGCTCCGTTTTGAGCATGCTCTATATGAAACTTGCTTAGAATTGCATGTAGATTCATCATGTCATGTTGCATCCTTGTTTTAAGGTGTTTGCTTGATGTTTGAATGCATTTTGCATCAATGCCATGTTTAACTTGTTTTGCTAATATCTTCTAGGCCGTAGCTCCGAACTAAATGAACTCTATATGTAACTTGACTAGAATTTTGTGTAGATCATCTTGGTGCATCTTAACTTGCTGTTTAACAACTTCAACTTAATATTTGTTCAGTTCTGGACCAATTTTGAAATTTTCACATGTGGACTTATCGGATTTGTTATATGTTGTTTTCGGCCTCATTTAAACTTGCTTTGATGTGATGTTCTTGTATGCATCATCTATTGCCATGAGTAGCATATTATAGCCTTGTCATGCATCATACTTGGTTGAGCATCATGTCATGTTTATGTGTTGTGTGTTTACCATGTTGTTTGCTTCTTTTCGGTTGTGCTTCTTCTCGACAGTTCCTGTTTCATTGCAATCGTGAGGATTCGTTCGTCTATGCTTGGTTCATCTTCATCTGTTCGTCTTCTTCATGGACTCGTTCTTCTTCCTTGCGAGATTTCAGGCAAGATGACCATCACCTTGGATCTCACTACTATCATTGCTATGCTAGTTGCTTTGTTCTATCGCTATGCTGCGCAACCTATCACTTACTTCAAGCCTCCCAAATTGCCATGTCAGCCTCTAAACTTTTCACCCTTCCTAGCAAACTGTTGTTTGGCTATGTTACCGCTTTTGCTCAGCCCCTCTTATAGCGTTGTTAGTTGTAGGTGAACTTGAAGATTGCTCCAAGTTGGACAGGATTATGTTGGGATATCACAATATCTCTTATTTAATTAATGCATCTATATACTTGGTAAAGGGTGGAAGGCTCGACCTTATGCCTGGTGTTTTGTTCCACTCTTGCCGCCCTAGTTTCCGTCATACCGGTGTTATGTTCCTTGATTTTGCGTCCCTAACACGGTGTGGGTTTATGGCCCCCTCTTGACAGTTCGCTTTGAATAAAACTCTTCCAGCAAGGCCCAACATTGGTTTTAAAATTTGCCATAATAACACTTAAACTAAATAATTAATTGGCATAGGGCGTCATGAACCCGAGGATTCTTTTCTACATACAGGGAGGGCCAGTGCTGATGGTGCTGGTCCAAACTAGAGTCGTGTGCGGCTTCCCCCGGGGCAACTCGGGTCTCAGTTGTTGTACGTTGTGCTCATCCGGACGTTTCCTGAGACTAGATACGCACGGCTACTATGAGGGTGTCGACATGCCGGGAGGCTTTGCTGGATTAGTTTTACCATTATCGAAATGTCTTGTGCACCGGGACCCCAAGTGTGATTGGATGTCACGCGATGGAGGATTGTCTCCGCGGATCGTGAGCTTATAATGGGCTAAGTTGGGACACCCCTGCAGGGTTTAAACTTTCGAAAGTCGTGCCCGCGGTTATGTGGTAGATGGGAATTTTTAATGTCCAGTTGTAGAAAACTTGACATCATATTCGAATTAAAATACACCAACCGCGTGCGTAACCGTGACGGTCTCTTTTCGAGAGGGTCGAGAAGAGAACACGGTGGGGTTATGTTTGAACGTAAGTAGCTCAGGATCACTTATTGATCATTACTAGTTCGCGAACATTTGCATAGCTTCTCATCTTACTCTTGTACTCGTAAGTTAGCCACCATATCATGCTTAGTCGCTTGTTGCAGCCTCACCATTTATCCATTCCATACCCATTAAGTTTTGCCAGTCTTGATACCCATGGTAATGGTATTGTTGAGTCCTCATGGCTCACAGATTACTACAACAACAGTTGCAGGTACAGGTAATGTGATGTTCATGACATGAGAGCGATGCTTGCTTGTTTTGAGTTCTTCTTCTGCTTCGTCATTCAGGGGATAGGTTCCTGGTCGGCAGCCTGGGCTAGCAGGGTGGATGTCGTTGAGTTGTTGTTTGTGTTTCATCCGTAGTCGGATGTTGCCCTTATGTACGAGGTTGTTGTATTCATGTGGCATTTTATGCCTTGTATGTAAACCAAACTATTATGTAATGGTATGATGTAATGATATCCACCTTGCAAAAGCGTCTCCAATATGCGCTTCTATCCTTGATGGGACCTTCGAGTTCCTTTAGGATAGGGTCGCATATTGGGCGTGACAAGTTGGTATCAGAGCCTCGACCGACCATAGGAGCCCCCTTGACTGTTCTTAGCATGGCCGTTGTTGAGTCTAGAAGATAACTATTTTTCCGAGTCTAGTTATATCGGTGAGTAGGACTTCTTTTTACTCCTCGGTCCCTCGTCGCTCTGGTGAGGAATCTTGAAGTAGGTGTTTGGACTTACTCCTCTTCCCCTTCAAATCTTCTTTAGGATCACGCGGTTAGGTTTACGATCGTTGTGATGTCAGCTCCTTTCATCCGGTGCATTTCTCATCAAGACGATTCGACCCTCTTTGTTTTGCCAAGATCAAACCTCAGTTGTTTTCTTTTCCCACCCGCCCACCCCTTTTCTTCTCAGAGCCGTAGTCCCGAATCGAGTATCCATCCTACTCGTGCGAAGTCTTTGCATTCTTTCCTCAGTTGTTTTAATCGGTGTTTTTTCTTCAAGTTATTCATCAATTTTCCCCTTCCAAGTTGCCTTTTGTTTTTCCCGCCCTCCCACCCTTTTTCTTCCCGGAGTCTGAGTCTCTATTCGAGCATCAATTTCATTCGTGCAGAGCTTCTTCAGTCTTTCCTCAATCATTTCAACCGGTGAATTCTCGTTTCGTTCAACATTATTCATCTCTTTCTTCTCTGGGGGACCCAATTCAAGTTTTCAGGTTGATCATATTATTTTCCTTGGATCAAGTGTTTTCCCTGCTCATTCGCCTCTCACCAGTTTATCCTTCCGGAGTGCTCAAGACATCACAGGAGATTCGTCTGTGTTTGAAATAATTCGAGGTTGTCACCTCATTCAATTATTCTAATTGTTTCGGTGCATCATCTCCTCTTCAATCCTTTTTCAACGGTGTTTTCTTTTTAGTGGGCCCTAACCCACAAGTCTTTTCCCAGGATCTTACCTGACTCTTCTAATTATTCTGGAGCCATTCATAATTGTTTTCGGAGTTTGACATGAGAATGAATTTCATCAGTCAGATGCTTTTCCAAGATCAATTTCAAATCATTTCATTATTGGCTCAACCTCTTCGCTTCCCATTCTCCTGGAGTATCTAAACAATTTTGGTGGTGTTTCTCGTCGTCAGTTGAAGATCGAAGAAGAGTTCCTTCTAAATCTTGCCCGCTCTCTCGAAGATTCATGGTTCTAGCTTTCATGTTCTCCTCTCCAATTATTCCATTTGTCAGATATTCTTTTCTTACCCATCCGAAGTATGTCAGGAGTTGTTTTCCGTTTCTTTTCATCGGAGGCCCATTCCAGCTGTCGTTCTCTTTTATCCCGGTGCTTCATTCAAGTTTTCTTTAATCAGCTCGAGTTCTTCCCGTTCTCTTCTATCTAAATCCACTCAGAGCATATTTGTTCTTCTAATTCTTCCCGGTAATTCATTCTCTTTCATCAATCATTTTCGAATTCTTACGGTGGTTCATTCAAGATTCCATTTCCTTTGTTAGCATATCAATCACTCGTGGTGGAAGTTGTTCTTCTCTCGTCCGTTCTTTCCACGTGGGATTCTTTCAATTCTCCTGGAGGCATTGCTTTGCTTATCTTGTCAAGTGTCATTCCATCTTGTGAAGTTCTTGTTCTATTTCTTCCATTTCCAACCGGAGTGCTGCCGAAATTCTTTGGTTCTTATTCCTTTCCTATCTTGTTCTAACCGGAGTGGTTTCAGACTCTATCTTATTCCTTGAGCTCTTGATTCTCATCATATTCGTCACTCCTTTTTTCTATCGAGTGCTCTTGACTCTGTTCTTCTTCTCTCTTGCGTTCTCACTTCACCTATTCCTCTTTCCCTTCTGTCTCGTTCCTAAGATCTCGGGACGAGATCTCTTGTTAGTGGAGGAGAGTTGTAACGCCCCGAATCTGATGCGCCAGGTGTGTTCCAGTCATTCGTCGTAGTTGCCATGTCATTTGCTTGCATGTTGCACTTTGCCATGTCAGCATCTGCATTTCATCTGCATGTTTTTTAAAACTTGCATCCGTTCGGGTTCCCCCGGTTCTCTCCATTGTCCGTTCTGAGCACAAACACACTCGCATGCCCCCGTCGCCCCTCTCAGGCCTTGTTTCGTCAGCGGGAGATAAATGTTCTCGGAATGGGCAGAGATTTGCCGAGTGGTCTTGGTATATCACCGGTAGATCGCCCGTCAAATTTCGTTCCATTTGGAGGTCGTTTGATGCCCCAACGGTTAACCGGGTAACCACAAAAGCCCCTTTTGTCTTGCAGCCCAACACCCCTCCAAATCAGCCCACTAACCCAGCAAAACCACCTCCATGCTCTCCGCCGTTGGATCACGATCGTGTGGGCAAAAACCGCCTACGAGCGCCGCCCCTGAGCTCCTGCCTGCGCCATCGCGCCTCCCGATCGCCGCCTTCTTTGCCGCCCCGCATCGCCGCCTTTGCGCTGCCATCTGCTGGAGCTGCGTCGTCGTCTCCGTGCCGCGTCCGCCGCTGCCATAGCCTTCCCTGCCGCCGTCCCGCCACCAGCAGCCGCGCCAGCGAGCGCCGGTGTCGGGTCATCGCCGCCTCGCCACGCCTCTCCTCGTCGTTCGCCGGTCGTCGGCGCCCCGTCCCCGACATCTCCGGCGACCTCGCCGGAGGACCTCGCCGCCTCCTCGCCGGATCGGGTCGGGTGGATGAGATCCACCCGTCCCCCGATCCAAAAGTCGGCTGCCCGTCCCGGATCCCCTCGTCCTCGAACTCCTCCATCTAGTTTTCCCCGCGAGGTCGTTTTTTTTTCCAAAGTCCCTGAAAACTCATAAAATGTGTGCATGTTTGACCCATCATAACTTTGTGCATATTGCTCTGTTTTGCGTGTGTGATATGTCAAAATGTTCATCTCAAAGTGCTCTTCATGATGGAATAGTTTGCATGTATGTTAGGATTCTTCTTGATGCCTTAAACTTCGTTGAAAAACTGCTAATTGATATGAACTGCTAGAATCTGTTGTTTCTTAACATCATTTGTGCATCTTGTGAGTGCCACAACTTTGTCTCTGTTGATGCTATGATGATGATCTTGATATGCACATGTTATGCTCTTTATGATATACATGTTCGTGTTCTTTGAGTTCATGTTAGGGTGCATCTTGACATATTAATCCCTGTTGCAAAAGTGCATGTTGTTGTTAACTGCTGAAAACTACTGTAACTTGCTGCTTTGTCATTTTTGTTGCATTTTGTGTGTGCATCCTATGAGCGTGATGTCTACATGTTTTAGAAAAATTTCATGCCATATTTACAGGGGTGCAGTCCATGTATTTTTATATGCTCTGTAGTTAGTGCATCAAGCTTGTGAAGTGGGCTACTTGTTGTTAACTTTCTGTCAATGTTGAATCTGTCATATCATGTTGCCATGTTTGCTTGATGCTACCAATTAATCTGTGCATAATCGGTAGATGCTTATTTGACATGTTTTGATTACCATGTTATGCTCTACCTTCCCATGCCTTTGGATACCTCATATATGTCCTGTAGCATATGTTTTCATTGCCATGAATATGCTTATATAATGTTCTAGATTTTTGTTAACTTCATGATGCCTTGTTGTGAGCTGGTTATTGAGTGTTCCGTTCCTATTCTGGAGATACTCCAATTACATATTTTGAAGTATGATATGAGTAATTTGTTCACATGCCATGGTTGTTAATTTTGGATGACATATTCCTCTGTTCCATGCTTGCAAACATGCTATCATAATGTTGCTGTTTTACACTTGCTGAAACTGTTTCAACATTCAATCTTGTCTTGTTGGTTCCCACTAATCCATGAGCCGTATGTATATGATTCCATGATGGTATTTGCTCTTTGTTATGTGTACCTTGATACCATGCCCTTGGTTGCTATGTTTACTTGCTATAGCTTGTCTCTTTCTTACTCTCAAGTTGCCATCATATTAACTCTGCTCATGCATATACCCCTGTGTTATAAAGTTGCTTTTTGCATTGATCATATTGGTTTAATCTTGATGCCTATGAACCTGAACCTTAATGATATTTGAAGTATGTTATCTGTACTTGAAATGCGTGTCACGTTTATGCTCATATGATCCCTGTACCATGTTGTTTTGATGTTTGCAAAGTGCCTACCTGCCGTTTTGGGCAGATTGTTGTTATATCTTTATTGGAGTGTATGTTGCACCGTTGCTCCGTTTTGAGCATGCTCTATATGAAACTTTCTTAGAATTGCATGTATATTCATCATGTCATGTTGCATCCTTGTTTTGAGCTGTTTGCTTGATGTTTGAATTCATTTTGCATCAATGCCATGTTTAACTTGTTTTGCTCATATCTTCTAGGTCATAGCTCCGAACTAAATGAACTTTATATGTAACTTGACTAGAATTTCGTGTAGATCATCTTAGTGCATCTTACATTGTTGTTTAACAACTTCAACTTAATGTTTGTTTTGTTCTGGACCAATTTTGAAATTTGCATATGAGGACTTACCGGATTTGTTATATGTTGGTTTCGGCCTCATTTAAACTTGCTTTGATGTGATGTTCTTGTATGCATCATCTCTTGCCATGAGTAGCATCTTATAGACTTGTCATGCATCATACTTGGTTTAGCATCATGTCATGTTTATGTGTTGTGTGTTTACCACGTTGTTTGCTTCTTTCCGGTTGTGCTTCTTCTCAACAGTTCCTGTTTTGTTGCGATCGTGAGGATTCGTTCGTCTACGCTTGGTTCATCTTCATCCGTTCGTCTCCTTCATGGACTCGTTCTTCTTCCTTACGGGATTTCAGGCAAGATGACCGTCACCTTGGATCTCACTACTATCATTGCTATGCTAGTTGCTTCGTTCTATCGCTATGTTGCGCTACCTATTACTTACTTCAAGCCTCCCAAATTGTCATGTCAGCCTCTAACCTTTTCACCCTTCCTAGCAAACCGTTGTTTGGCTATGTTACCGCTTTTGCTCAGCCCCTCTTATAGTGTTGTTAGTTGCAGGTGAAGTTGAAGATTGCTCCAAGTTGGACAGGATTATGTTGGGATATCACAATATCTCTTATTTAATTAATGCATCTATATACTTGGTAAAGGGTGGAAGGCTCGGCCTTATGCCTGGTGTTTTGTTCCACTCTTGCCGCCCTAGTTTCCGTCATACCGGTGTTATGTTCCTTGATTTTGCGTCCCTAACACAGTGTGGGTGTATGGGCCCCTCTTGACAGTTCGCTTTGAATAAAACTCTTCCAGCCAGGCCCAACATCGGTTTTAACATTTTCCATAATAACACTTAAACTAAATAATTAATTGGCATAGGGCGTCATGAACCCGAGGATTCTTTTCTACATACACGGAGGGCCAGTGCTGATTGTCCTGGTCCAAACTAGAGTCGTATGCGACTTCCCCCGGGGCAACTCGGCTCTCAGTTGTTGTACGCTGTGCTCATCCGGACGTGTCCTGAGACTAGATATGTGCGGCTACTATCAGGGTGTCGACATGCCGGGAGGCTTTGCTGGATTAGTTTTACCATTGTCGAATATCTTGTGCACCGGGACCCCGAGTCTGATCGGATGTCCCGCGATGGAGGAGTGTCTCCGTGGATCATGAGCTTATAATGGGCTAAGTTGGGACACCCCTGCAGGGTTTAAACTTTCGAAAGTCGTACTCGCGGTTATGTGGAAGATGGAAATTTTTAATGTCCAGTTGTAGAAAACTTGACACCAGATTCGAATTAAAATACACCAACCGCGTGCGTAACCGTGACGGTCTCTTTTCGAGAGGGTCGAGAGAGAACACGGTGGGGTTATGTTTGAACGTAAGTAGCTCAGGATCACTTATTGATCATTACTAGTTCGCGAACGTTTGTGTAGCTTCTCATCTTACTCTTGTACTCGTAAGTTAGCCACCATATCATGCTTAGTCACTTGTTGCAGCCTCACCACTTATCCATTCCGTACCCATTAAGCTTTGCCAGTCTTGATACCCATGGTAATGGGATTGCTGAGTCCTCGTGGCTCACATATTACTACAACAACAGTTGCATGTACAGGTAATGCGATGTTCATGACGTGAGAGCGATGCTTGCTTGCTTTGAGTTCTTCTTCTGCTTCATCGTTCAGGGGATAGGTTCCTGGTCGGCAGCCTGGGCTAGCAGGTTGGATGTTGTTGAGTTGTTGTTTGTGTTTCATCCGTAGTCGGATGTTGCCCTTATGTACGACGTTGTTGTATTTATGTGGCATTTTATGCCTTGTATGTAAACCCAACTATTATGTAATGGTATGATGTAATGATATCCACCTTGCAAAAGCGTCTCCAATATGCGCTTCTATCCTTGATGGGACCTTCGAGTTCCTTTAGGATAGGGTCGCATATTGGGCGTGACAAGTTGGTATCAGAGCCTCGACCGACCATAGGAGCCCCCTTGACTGTTCTTAGCATGGCCGTTGTTGAGTCTAGAAGATAACTGTTTTTCCGAGTCTAGTTATATCGGTGAGTAGGACTTCTTTTTACTCCTCGGTCCCTCGTCGCTCTGGTGAGGAATCTTGAAGTAGGTGTTTGGACTTACTCCTCTTCCCCTTCAAATCTTCTTTAGGATCACGCGGTTAGGTTTACGATCGTTGTGATGTCAGCTCCTTTCATCCGGTGCATTTCTCATCAAGACGATTCGACCCTCTTTGTTTTGCCAAGATCAAACCTCAGTTGTTTTCTTTTCCCACCCGCCCACCCCTTTTCTTCTCAGAGCCGTAGTCCCGAATCGAGTATCCATCCTACTCGTGCGAAGTCTTTGCATTCTTTCCTCAGTTGTTTTAATCGGTGTTTTTTCTTCAAGTTATTCATCAATTTTCCCCTTCCAAGTTGCCTTTTGTTTTTCCCGCCCTCCCACCCTTTTTCTTCCCGGAGTCTGAGTCTCTATTCGAGCATCAATTTCATTCGTGCAGAGCTTCTTCAGTCTTTCCTCAATCATTTCAACCGGTGAATTCTCGTTTCGTTCAACATTCTTCATCTCTTTCTTCTCTGGGGGACCCAATTCAAGTCTTCAGGTTGATCATATTATTTTCCTTGGATCAAGTGTTTTCCCTGCTCATTCGCCTCTCACCAGTTTATCCTTCCGGAGTGCTCAAGACATCACAGGAGATTCGTCTGTGTTTGAAATAATTCGAGGTTGTCACCTCATTCAATTATTCCAATTGTTTCGGTGCATCATCTCCTCTTCAATCCTTTTTCAACGGTGTTTTCTTTTTAGTGGGCCCTAACCCACAAGTCTTTTCCCAGGATCTTACCTGACTCTTCTAATTATTCTGGAGCCATTCATAATTGTTTTCGGAGTTTGACATGAGAATGAATTTCATCAGTCAGATGCTTTTCCAAGATCGATTTCAAATCATTTCATTATTGGCTCAACCTCTTCGCTTCCCATTCTCCTCGAGTATCTAAACAATTTTGGTGGTGTTTCTCGTCGTCAGTTGAAGATCGAAGAAGAGTTCCTTCTAAATCTTGCCCGCTCTCTCGAAGATTCATGGTTCTAGCTTTCATGTTCTCCTCTCCAATTATTCCATTTGTCAGATATTCTTTTCTTACCCATCCGAAGTATGCCAGGAGTTGTTTTCCATTTCTTTTCATCGGAGGCCCATTCCAGCTGTCGTTCTCTTTTATCCCGGTGCTTCGTTCAAGTTTTCTTTAATCAGCTCGAGTTCTTCCCGTTCTCTTCTATCTAAATCCACTCAGAGCATATTTGTTCTTCTAATTCTTCCCGGTAATTCATTCTCTTTCATCAATCATTTTCGAATTCTTACGGTGGTTCATTCAAGATTCCATTTCCTTTGTTAGCATATCAATCACTCGTGGTGGAAGTTGTTCTTCTCTCGTCCGTTCTTTCCACGTGGGATTCTTTCAATTCTCCTGGAGGCATTGCTTTGCTTATCTTGTCAAGTGTCATTCCATCTTGTGAAGTTCTTGTTCTATTTCTTCCATTTCCAACCGGAGTGCTGCCGAAATTCTTTGGTTCTTATTCCTTTCCTATCTTGTTCTAATCGGAGTGGTTTCAGACTCTATCTTATTCCTTGAGCTCTTGATTCTCGTCATATCCGTCACTCCTTTTTTCTATCGAGTGCTCTTGACTCTGTTCTTCTTCTCTCTTGCGTTCTCACTTCACCTCTTCCTCTTTCCCTTCTGTCTCGTTTCTAAGATCTCGGGACGAGATCTCTTGTTAGTGGAGGAGAGTTGTAACGCCCCGAATCCGATGCGCCAGGTGTCTTCCAGTCATTCGTCGTAGTTGCCATGTCATTTGCTTGCATGTTGCACTTTGCCATGTCAGCATCTGCATTTCATCTGCATGTTTTTTAAAACTTGCATCCGTTCGGGTTCCCCCGGTTCTCTCCATTGTCCGTTCTGAGCACAAACACACTCGCATGCCCCCGTCGCCCCTCTCAGGCCTTGTTTCGTCAGCGGGAGATAAATGTTCTCGGAATGGGCAGAGATTTGCCGAGTGGTCTTGGTATATCACCGGTAGATCGCCCGTCAAATTTCGTTCCATTTGGAGGTCGTTTGATGCCCCAATGGTTAACCGGGTAACCACAAAAGCCCCTTTTGTCTTGCAGCCCAACACCCCTCCAAATCAGCCCACTAACCCAGCAAAACCACCTCCATGCTCTCCGTCGTTGGATCACGATCGTGTGGGAAAAAACCGCCTACGAGCGCCGCCCCTGAGCTCCTGCCTGCGCCATCGCGCCTCCCGATCGCCGCCTTCTTTGCCGCCCCGCATCGCCGCCTTTGCGCTGCCATCTGCTGGAGCTGCGTCGTCGTCTCCGTGCCGCGTCCGCCGCCGCCATAGCCTTCCCTGCCGCCGTCCCGCCACCAGCAGCCGCGCCGGCGAGCGCTGGTGTCGGGTCATCGCCGCCTCGCCATGCCTCTCCTCGTCGTTCGCCGGTCGTCGGCGCCCCGTCCCCGACATCTCTGGCGACCTCGCCGGAGGACCTCGCCGCCTCCTCGCCGAATCGGGTCGGGTGGATGAGATCCACCCGTCCCCCGATCCAAAAGTCGGCTGCCCGTCCCGGATCCCCTCGTCCCCGAACCCCTCCATCCAGTTTTCCCCGCGAGGTCGTTTTTTTTTTCCAAAGTCCCTGAAAACTCATAAAATGTGTGCATGTTTGACCCATCATAACTTTGTGCATATTGCTCTGTTTTGCGTGTGTGATATGTCAAAATGTTCATCTCAAAGTGCTCTTCATGATGGAATAGTTTGCATGTATGTTAGGATTCTTCTTGATGCCTTAAACTTCGTTGAAAAACTGCTAATTGATATGAACTGCTAGAATCTGTTGTTTCTTAACATCATTTGTGCATCTTGTGAGTGCCACAACTTTGTCTCTGTTGATGCTATGATGATGATCTTGATATGCACATGTTATGCTCTTTATGATATACATGTTCGTGTTCTTTGAGTTCATGTTAGGGTGCATCTTGACATATTAATCCCTGTTGCAAAAGTGCATGTTGTTGTTAACTGCTGAAAACTACTGTAACTTGTTGCTTTGTCATTTTTGTTGCATTTTGTGTGTGCATCCTATGAGCGTGATGTCTACATGTTTTAGAAAAATTTCATGCCATATTTACAGGGGTGCAGTCCATGTATTTTTATATGCTCTGTAGTTAGTGCATCAAGCTTGTGAAGTGGGCTACTTGTTGTTAACTTTCTGTCAATGTTGAATCTGTCATATCATGTTGCCATGTTTGCTTGATGCTACCAATTAATCTGTGCATAATCGGTAGATGCTTATTTGACATGTTTTGATTACCATGTTATGCTCTACCTTCCCATGCCTTTGGATACCTCATATATGTCCTGTAGCATATGTTTTCATTGCCATGAATATGCTTATATAATGTTCTAGATTTTTGTTAACTTCATGATGCCTTGTTGTGAGCTGGTTATTGAGTGTTCCGTTCCTATTCTGGAGATACTCCAATTACATATTTTGAAGTATGATATGAGTAATTTGTTCACATGCCATGGTTGTTAATTTTGGATGACATATTCCTCTGTTCCATGCTTGCAAACATGCTATCATAATGTTGCTGTTTTACACTTGCTGAAACTGTTTCAACATTCAATCTTGTCTTGTTGGTTCCCACTAATCCATGAGCCGTATGTATATGATTCCATGATGGTATTTGCTCTTTGTTATGTGTACCTTGATACCATGCCCTTGGTTGCTATATTTACTTGCTATAGCTTGTCTCTTTCTTACTCTCAAGTTGCCATCATATTAACTCTGCTCATGCATATACCCCTGTGTTATAAAGTTGCTTTTTGCATTGATCATATTGGTTTAATCTTGATGCCTATGAACCTGAACCTTAATGATATTTGAAGTATGTTATCTGTACTTGAAATGCGTGTCACGTTTATGCTCATATGATCCCTGTACCATGTTGTTTTGATGTTTGCAAAGTGCCTACCTGCCGTTTTGGGCAGATTGTTGTTATATCTTTATTGGAGTGTATGTTGCACCGTTGCTCCGTTTTGAGCATGCTCTATATGAAACTTTCTTAGAATTGCATGTATATTCATCATGTCATGTTGCATCCTTGTTTTGAGGTGTTTGCTTGATGTTTGAATTCATTTTGCATCAATGCCATGTTTAACTTGTTTTGCTCATATCTTCTAGGTCATAGCTCCGAACTAAATGAACTTTATATGTAACTTGACTAGAATTTCGTGTAGATCATCTTAGTGCATCTTACATTGTTGTTTAACAACTTCAACTTAATGTTTGTTTTGTTCTGGACCAATTTTGAAATTTGCATATGAGGACTTACCGGATTTGTTATATGTTGGTTCTGGCCTCATTTAAACTTGCTTTGATGTGATGTTCTTGTATGCATCATCTCTTGCCATGAGTAGCATCTTATAGACTTGTCATGCATCATACTTGGTTGAGCATCATGTCATGTTTATGTGTTGTGTGTTTACCACGTTGTTTGCTTCTTTCCGGTTGTGCTTCTTCTCAACAGTTCCTGTTTCATTGCGATCGTGAGGATTCGTTCGTCTACGCTTGGTTCATCTTCATCCGTTCGTCTTCTTCATGGACTCGTTCTTCTTCCTTACGGGATTTCAGGCAAGATGACCGTCACCTTGGATCTCACTACTATCATTGCTATGCTAGTTGCTTCGTTCTATCGCTATGTTGCGCTACCTATTACTTACTTCAAGCCTCCCAAATTGTCATGTCAGCCTCTAACCTTTTCACCCTTCCTAGCAAACCGTTGTTTGGCTATGTTACCGCTTTTGCTCAGCCCCTCTTATAGTGTTGTTAGTTGCAGGTGAAGTTTAAGATTGCTCCAAGTTGGACAGGATTATGTTGGGATATCACAATATCTCTTATTTAATTAATGCATCTATATACTTGGTAAAGGGTGGAAGGCTCGGCCTTATGCCTGGTGTTTTGTTCCACTCTTGCCGCCCTAGTTTCCGTCATACCGGTGTTATGTTCCTTGATTTTGCGTCCCTAACACAGTGTGGGTGTATGGGCCCCTCTTGACAGTTCGCTTTGAATAAAACTCTTCCAGCCAGGCCCAACATCGGTTTTAACATTTTCCATAATAACACTTAAACTAAATAATTAATTGGCATAGGGCGTCATGAACCCGAGGATTCTTTTCTACATACAGGGAGGGCCAGTGCTGATTGTGCTGGTCCAAACTAGAGTCGTATGCGACTTCCCCCGGGGCAACTCGGCTCTCAGTTGTTGTACGCTGTGCTCATCTGGCCACGAACGTGCACGTACATAGTGGTCGATCGGTCTCTCTGCAGCAACATACCATGGCCGAGTAAGGAGCAGCGCATGTAGAAGTAGAGGCACCTGAAGGGGAACGTAGTAATTTCAAAAAAATTCCTACGCACACGCAAGATCATGGTGATGGCATAGCAACGAGAGGGGAGAGTGTTTGTCCACGTACCCTCGTAGACCGTAAGCGGAAGCGTTAGCACAACGCGGTTGATGTAGTCGTACGTCTTCACGATCCGACCGATCCAAGCACCGGACGTACGGAGCCTCCGAGTTCAGCACACGTTCAGCTCGATGACGATCTCCGGCCCTCCGATCCAGCAAAGGCTCCAGAGATGAGTTCTGTCAGCACGACAGCGTGGTGATGATGATGATGTTCTACCGGCGCAGGGCTTCGCCTAAACTCCGCGACAATATGACCGAGGTGGAATATAGTGGAAGGGGGCACCGCACACGGCTAAGGAACGATCCGTAGATCAACTTGTGTGTCTATGGGGTGCCCCCCGCCCCCGTATATAAAGGAGCCAGGGGGGAGGAGGCCGCCGGCCTAAGGGGCGCGCCAAGGGGGGAGTCCTACTCCCACCGGGAGTAGGACTCCCCTTTTCCAAGTTGGAGTAGGAGAGAGGGAGAAAGAGGAGGAAGAGGAGAAGGAAAGGGGGGGCGCCGCCCCCCTTCCCTTGTCCTATTCGGACTAGGAGGGGGAGGGGCGCGCGGCCCCCTCCTTGCTCCTTCCTCTTCTCCCTCTTGGCCCATGTAGGCCCATTAACCCCCCGGGGCTCCGGTAAAATGCCGATTTCACCTGGAACCATTCCGATGTCCAAACATAGGCTTCCAATATATCAATCTTTATGTCTCGACCATTCCGAGACTCCTCGTCATGTCCGTGATCACATCCGGGACTCCGAACAAACTTCAGTACATCAAAACTTATAAACTCATAATAAAACTGTCATTGAAACGTTAAGCGTGCGGACCCTACGGGTTCGAGAACTATGTAGACATGACCTAAAACCATTCTCGGTCAATAACCAATAGCGGGACCTGGATGCCCATATTGGTTCCTACATATTCTACGAAGATCTTTATCGGTCAAACCGCATAACAACATACTTTGTTCCCTTTGTCATCGGTATGTTACTTGCCCGAGATTTGATCATCGGTATCCAATACCTAGTTCAATCTCGTTACCGGCAAGTCTCTTTACTCGTTCCGTAATACGTCATCTCATAACTAACTCATTAGTTACATGCTTGCAAGGCTTAGGTGATGAGTATTACCGAGAGGGCCCAGAGATACCTCTCCGACAATCGGAGTGACAAATCCTAATCTCGAATTATGCCAACCCAACATGTACCTTCGGAAACACCTGTAGAGCACCTTTATAATCACCCAGTTACGTTGTGACGTTTGGTAGCACACAAAGTGTTCTTCCGGTAAACGGGAGTTGCACAATCTCATAGTTGCAGGAACTTTGTATAAGTCATGAAGAAAGCAATAGCAGTATACTAAACGATCAAGTGGTAGGCTAACAGAATGGGTCATGTCAATCACATCATTCTCCTAATGATGTGATCCCTTTAATCAAATGACAACACATGTCTATGGTTAGGAAACATAACCATCTTTGATTAATGAGCTAGTCAAGTAGAGGCATACTAGTGACTATGTGTTTGTCTATGTATTCACACATGTATCATGTTTCCGGTTAATACAATTCTAGCATGAATAATAAACATTTATCATGATATGAGGAAATAAATAATAACTTTATTATTGCCTCTAGGGCATATTTCCTTCAGTCTCCCACTTGCACTAGAGTCAATAATCTAGATTACATAGTAATGATTCTAACACCCATGGAGTCTTGGTGCTGATCATGTTTTGCTCGTGAGAGAGGCTTAGTCAACGGGTCTGCAACATTCAGATCCGTATGTATCTTGCAAATCTCTATGTCTCCCACTTGGACTTGGTCCCGAATGGAATTGAAGCGTCTCTTGATGTGTTTGGTCCTCTTGTGAAATCTGGATTCCTTTGTCATGGCAATTGCACCAGTATTGTCACAGAAGATCTTCATTGGTCCCGATGCACTAGGTATGATACCTAGATCGGAAATGAACTCCTTCATCCAGACTCCTTCATTCGCTGCTTCAGAAGCAGCTATGTACTCCGCTTCACATGTAGATCCCGCCACGACGCTTTGTTTAGAACTGCACCTACTTACAGCTCCACCGTTTAATAAAAACACGTATCCGGTTTGCGATTTAGAATCGTCCGGATCAGTGTCAAAGCTTGCATCGACGTAACCATTTACGACTAGCTCTTTGTCACCTCCATATACGAGAAACATATCCTTAGTCCTTTTCAGGTATTTCAGGATGTTCTTGACCGCTGTCCAGTGATCCACTCCTGGATTACTTTGGTACCTTCCTGCCAAACTTATTGCTAAGCATACGTCAGGTCTGGTACACAGCATTGCATACATGATAGAGCCTATGGCTGAAGCATAGGGAACATTTTTCATTTTCTCTCTATCTTCTGCTGTGGTCGGGCATTGAGTTTGACTCAACTTCACACCTTGTAGCACAGGCAAGAATCCTTTCTTTGCCTGATCCATTTTGAACTTTTTCAAAATTTTGTCAAGGTATGTGCTTTGTGAAAGTCCTATTAAGCGTCTTGATCTATCTCTATAGATCTTGATGCCCAATATGTAAGTAGCTTCACTGAGGTCTTTCATTGAAAAACTTTTATTCAAGTATCCCTTTATGCTATCCAGAAATTCTATATCATTTCCAATTAATAATATGTCGTCAACATATAAAAGTAGAAATGCTACAGAGCTCCCACTCACTTTCTTGTAAATACAGGCTTCTCCAAAAGTCTGTATAAAACCATATGCTTCGATTACACTATCAAAGCGTTTATTCCAACTCCGAGATGCTTGCACCAGTCCATAAATGGAACGCTGGAGCTTGCATACTTTGTCAGCACCTTTTGGATCAACAAAACCTTCCGGCTGCATCATATACAACTCTTCTTCTAGAAATCCATTCAAGAATGCAGTCTTGACATCCATTTGCCAAATTTCATAATCATGAAATGCAGCAATAGCCAACATGATTCGGATAGACTTAAGCATCGCTACGGGTGAGAAAGTCTCATCGTAGTCAACCCCTTGAACTTGTCGAAAACCTTTCGCAACAAGTCGAGCTTTATAGACTGTAACATTACCATCAGCGTCAGTCTTCTTCTTAAAGATCCATTTATTCTCAATGGCTTGCCGATCATCAGGCAAGTCAACCAAAGTCCATACTTTGTTTTCATACATGGATCCCATCTCAGATTTCATGGCCTCTAGCCATTTTGCGGAATCTGGGCTCATCATCGCTTCCTCATAGTTCGTAGGTTCATCATGGTCAAGTAACATGACTTCCAGAATAGGATTACCGTACCACTCTAGTGCGGATCTTACTCTGGTAGACCTACGAGGTTCAGCAGAAACTTGATCTGAAGTTTCATGATCAATATCATTAGCTTCCTCACTAATTGGTGTAGTCGTCACAGGAACCGGTTCTCGTGATGAACTACCTTCCAATAAGGGAGTAGATACAGTTATCTCATCAAGTTCTACTTTCCTCCCACTCACTTCTTTCGAGAGAAATTCCTTCTCTAGAAAGGATCCATTCTTAGCAACGAATGTCTTGCCTTCGGATCTGTGATAGAAGGTGTACCCAACAGTTTCTTTTGGGTATCCTATGAAGACACATTTCTCCGATTTGGGTTCGAGCTTATCTGGTTGAAGTTTCTTCACATAAGCATCGCAGCCCCAAACTTTAAGAAACGACAACTTTGGTTTCTTGCCAAACCACAGTTCATAAGGCGTCGTCTCAACGGATTTAGATGGTGCCCTATTTAACGTGAATGCGGCCGTCTCTAAAGCATAACCCCAAAACGATAGCGGTAAATCGGTAAGAGACATCATAGATCACACCATATCAAGTAAAGTACGATTACGACGTTCGGACACACCATTTCGTTGTGGTGTTCCGGGTGGTGTGAGTTGCGAAACTATTCCGCATTGTTTCAAATGTAAACCAAACTCGTAACTCAAATATTCTCCTCCGCGATCAGATCGTAGAAACTTTATTTTCTTGTTACGATGATTTTCAACTTCACTCTGAAATTCTTTGAACTTTTCAACTGTTTCAGACTTGTGCTTCATTAAGTAGATATACCCATATCTGCTCAAATCATCTGTGAAGGTGAGAAAATAACAATATCCGCCATGAGCCTCAACATTCATCGGTCCACATACATCTGTATGTATGATTTCCAACAAATCTGTTGCTCTCTCCAAAGTTCCGGAGAACGGTGTTTTAGTCATCTTGCCCATGAGGCACGGTTCGCAAGTACCAAGTGATTCATAATCAAGTGATTCCAGAAGTCCATCAGTATGGAGTTTCTTCATGCGTTTTACACCGATATGACCTAAACGGCAGTGCCACAAATAAGTTGCACTATCATTATCAACTCTGCATCTTTTGGCTTCAACATTATGAATATGTGTATCACTATTATCGAGATTCAATAAAAATAGACCACTCTTCAAGGGTGCATGACCATAAAAGATATTACTCATATAAATAGAACAACCATTATTCTCTGATTTAAATGAATAACCGTCTCGCATCAAACAAGATCCAGATATAATGTTCATGCTCAACGCTGGCACCAAATAACAATTATTCAAGTCTAAAACTAATCCCGAAGGTAGATGTAGAGGTAGCATGCCGACCGCGATCACATCAACTTTGGAACCGTTTCCCACGCGCATCGTCACCTCGTCCTTGGCCAGTGCTCGCTTATTCCGTAGTCCCTGTTTCGAGTTGCAAATATTAGCAACAGAACCAGTATCAAATACCCAGGTGCTACTACGAGCTCTAGTTAAGTACACATCAATAACATGTATATCACATATACCTTTGCTCACTTTGCCATCCTTCTTATCCGCCAAATACTTGGGGCAGTTCCGCTTCCACTGTCCAGTCTGCTTGCAATAGAAGCACTCAGTTTCAGGCTTAGGTCCAGACTTGGGTTTCTTCTCTTGAGCAGCAACTTGCTTGCCGTTCTTCTTGAAGTTCCCCTTCTTTTTCCCTTTGCCCTTCTTCTTGAAACTAGTGGTCTTGTTGACCATCAACACTTGATGCTCCTTCTTGATTTCTACCTTCGCGGCTTTCAGCATCGCGAAGAGCTCGGGAATAGTCTTGTTCATCCCTTGCATATTATAGTTCATCACGAAGCTCTTGTAGCTTGGTGGCAGTGATTGGAGAATTCTGTCAATGACACTATCATCAGGAAGATTAACTCCCAGTTGAATCAAGTGATTATTATACCCAGACATTCTGAGTATGTGTTCACTGACAGAACTATTCTCCTCCATCTTGCAGCTATAGAACTTATTGGAGACTTCATATCTCTCAATCCGAGCATTTGCTTGAAATATTAACTTCAACTCCTGGAACATCTCATATGCTCCATGACGTTCAAAACGTCGTTGAAGACCCGGTTCCAAGCCGTAAAGCATGGCACACTGAACTATAGAGTAGTCATCAGCTTTGCTCTGCCAGACGTTCTTAACGTCGTCAGTTGCATCAGCAGCAGGCCTGGCACCCAACGGTGCTTCCAGGACGTAACTCTTCTGTGCAGCAATGAGGATAATCCTCAAGTTACGGACCCAGTCCGTGTAATTGCTACCATCATCTTTCAACTTTGCTTTCTCAAGGAACGCATTAAAATTCAACGGAACAACAGCACGAGCCATCTATCTACAAACAAACATAGACAAGCAAGATACTATCAGGTACTAAGTTCATGATAAATTTAAGTTCAATTAATCATATTACTTAAGAACTCCCACTTAGACAGACATCTCTCTAGTCATCTAAGTGATCACGTGATCCATATCAACTAAACCATAACCGATCATCACGTGAGATGGAGTAGTTTTCAATGGTGAACATCACTTTGTTGATCATATCTACTATATGATTCACGCTCGACCTTTCGGTCTCTGTGTTCCGAGGCCATATCTGCATATGCTAGGCTCGTCAAGTTTAACCTGAGTATTCTGCGTGTGCAAAACTGGCTTGCACCTGTTGTAGATGGACGTAGAGCTTATCACACCCGATCATCACGTGGTGTCTCGGCACGACGAACTTTGGCAACGGTGCATACTCAGGGAGAACACTACTTGATAATTTTAGTGAGAGATCATCTTAAAATGCTACCGTCAATCAAAGCAAGATAAGATGCATAAAGGATAAACATCACATGCAATCAATATAAGTGATATGATATGGCCATCATCATCTTGTGCTTGTGATCTCCATCTCTGAAGCACCATCGTGATCACCATCGTCACCGGCGCGACACCTTGATCTCCATCATAGCATCGTTGTCGTTTACGCCATCTATTGCTTCTACGACTATCGCTACCGCTTAGTGATAAAGTAAAGCAATTACAGGGCGTTTGCATTTCATACAATAAAGCGACAACCATATGGCTCCTGCCAGTTGCCGATAACTTCGGTTACAAAACATGATCATCTCATACAATAAAATATAGCATCACGTCTTGACCATATCACATCACAACATGCCCTGCAAAAACAAGTTAGACGTCCTCTACTTTGTTGTTGCAAATTTTACGTGGCTGCTACGGGCTTAGCAAGAACCGTTCTCACCTACGCATCAAAACCACAACGATAGTTTGTCAAATAGACTCTGTTTTAACCTTCGCAAGGACCGGGCGTAGCCACACTCGGTTCAACTAAAGTGAGAGAGACAGACACCCGCCAGCCACCTTTAAGCATGAGTGCTCGTAACGGTGAAACCAGTCTCGCGTAAGCGTACGCGTAATGTCGGTCCGGGCCGCTTCATCTCACAATACCGCTGAACCAAAGTATGACATGCTGGTAGGCAGTATGACTTATATCGTCCACAACTCACTTGTGTTCTACTCGTGCATATAACATCAACGCATAAAACCTAGGCTCGGATGCCACTGAAGGGGAACGTAGTAATTTCAAAAAAATTCCTACGCACACGCAAGATCATGGTGATGGCATAGCAACGAGAGGGGAGAGTGTTTGTCCACGTACCCTCGTAGACCGTAAGCGGAAGCGTTAGCACAACGCGGTTGATGTAGTCGTACGTCTTCACGATTCGACCGATCCAAGCACCGAACGTACGGAGCCTCCGAGTTCAGCACACGTTCAGCTCGATGACGGTCTCCGGCCCTCCGATCCAGCAAAGGCTCCGGAGATGAGTTCCGTCAGCACGACGGCATGGTGACGATGATGATGTTCTACCGGCGCAGGGCTTCGCCTAAACTCCGCGACGATATGACCGAGGTGGAATATAGTGGAAGGGGGCACCGCACACGGCTAAGGAACGATCCGTAGATCAACTTGTGTGTCTATGGGGTGCCCCCCGCCCCCGTATATAAAGGAGCCAGGGGGAGGAGGCCGCCGGCCTAAGGGGGCGCGCCAAGGGGGGAGTCCTACTCCCACCGGGAGTAGGACTCCCCTTTTCCAAGTTGGAGTAGGAGAGAGGGGGAAAGAGGAGGAAGAGGAGAAGGAAAGGGGGGACGCCGCCCCCCTTCCCTTGTCCTATTCGGAATAGGAGGGGGAGGGGCGCGTGGCCCCCTCCTTGCTCCTTCCTCTTCTCCCTCTTGGCCCATGTAGGCCCATTAACCCCCCGGGGCTCCGGTAAAATGCCGATTTCACCCGGAACCATTCCGATGTCCAAACATAGGCTTCCAATATATCAATCTTTATGTCTCGACCATTCCGAGACTCCTCGTCATGTCCGTGATCACATCCAGGACTCCGAACAAACTTCGGTACATCAAAACTTATAAACTCATAATAAAACTGTCATCGAAACGTTGAGCGTGCGGACCCTACGGGTTCGAGAACTATGTAGACATGACCTAAAACCATTCTTGGTCAATAACCAATAGCGGGACCTGGATGCCCATATTGGTTCCTACATATTCTACGAAGATCTTTATCGATCAAACCGCATAACAACATACTTTGTTCCCTTTGTCATCGGTATGTTACTTGCCCAAGATTTGATCGTCGGTAACCTAGTTCAATCTCGTTACCGGCAAGTCTCTTTACTCATTCCGTAATACGTCATCTCATAACTAACTCATTAGTTACATGCTTGCAAGGCTTAGGTGATGAGTATTACCGAGAGGGCCCAGAGATACCTCTCCGACAATCAGAGTGACAAATCCTAATCTCGAATTATGCCAACCCAACATGTACCTTCGGAAACACCTGTAGAGCACCTTTATAATCACCCAGTTACGTTGTGACGTTTGGTAGCACACAAAGTGTTCTTCCGGTAAACGGGAGTTGCACAATCTCATAGTTGCAGGAACTTTGTATAAGTCATGAAGAAAGCAATAGCAGTATACTAAACGATCAAGTGGTAGGCTAACAGAATGGGTCATGTCAATCACATCATTCTCCTAATGATGTGATCCCTTTAATCAAATGACAACACATGCCTATGGTTAGGAAACATAACCATCTTTGATTAATGAGCTAGTCAAGTAGAGGCATACTAGTGACTATGTGTTTGTCTATGTATTCACACATGTATCATGTTTCCGGTTAATACAATTCTAGCATGAATAATAAACATTTATCATGATATGAGGAAATAAATAATAACTTTATTATTGCCTCTAGGGCATATTTCCTTCAGCACCGACGTAGCATGTCACGCAGTCCCATCTATATCGTGTACACGTATGTACAGCAATGCTGTAAGATAGTAAATACGGCTACGTATGTACATACGGGTGGGGTCTCTAACACGTACAACGATGTCATCCTGTTCTGCATGTTCATCGGGAGCCAACCGGCTTGGACGGAACAGCCAAAACAAGCTCTGGCATACCGCAGAATGGAGGAAATGGCCTTATGTTCGATCGCGTATGGTCGAAACGGGGTCATGTTCATTGGGAAGGGTCTGGTGTACCGCAAAACGAAGGGAACGAACTTCTATTCGAGTGCCTACGGTTGAAACGAGTTCCTATTAATCGGAAGGGGTCTAGCATACCGCAAAACGGATGAAACGAACATGTGTTAGAGCACCTACGGTCAAAACGGTGTCCTCTTCATCGGGAGGGGTGTGGCGTGCCGCAAAACGGGACTTCACGGGCTACTGTCCGTCTACCATCTAGTGCCTCGCTTTAGCCTCCACGGGTTACTGTTCATCCACCGTCGACTTCCTCCAGCCTCCACCTAGTATTGTTCATCCACCGTCGACTCCTCCAGCGTCCACCAGCCACTGTTCATCCACGGGGGTCATGTTCATCCAGCCTCCACCAGCCACTGTTCATCCACGGGGTTTTGTTCATCCAGCCTCCACCGACTACTATTCAACCAGCCCTCCACGGGGTCCTATTCATCCAGCCTCCACTGACTACTGTTCAACCAGCCCTCCACAGGGTCTTGTTCATCCAGCGGCAACGGACTCTACTACCATGGGGTCCTGTTCATCCAACCCCCACCGGGAGGAACTGTTCATCCAAGCCCCAACAACGGTCACTGTTCATCAAGAGGCAGCAGGTTCGATCGGCTTCAGTTAGTAGCAGTAGCAAAGGAATCGCTCGAGTTCAGTTAAAAGCCAAGGGATCGATCGCTCGGGTTCAGTAACGCGTGTAGCTAGTGCAATCCTCGGGTTTTAAGCGAACGCCTCGCTCGGGTTCAGTTAGAGCCCAACACCTCGCACACACGCGCGTACATGTACGAGAGAAATGCGCAAACCTCCTTGCATCGCTTGTCCCCGATCACCCACCGTAATGGGAACTCCCCAAAATTTTCCTCGCCCTCGCTTCTACCACAATTTTTCCATCATGGACGGCCCAAAGAATGTCATGCAGGTGCGTCCCCGGCCCGCCCAGGACGAAAAGCTCATTTTCTATCATGGTTGTTTGTCATAGAAGTAGGATCCCACCACATCTACGATGATATGTGATTTTGTCACAATTATCATCGTAGACGTGTCATAAGCATGACAGAAAAAAAATTGTTCGGTCCAAAATGTCACGGATGTGACTTTTTTTGTAGTGCTACATCTATTTTTAAACCATAATAATTAATTGTTTCAGGATAAGAAGTATGATCTTTCTATCTCCTTCCATCAAAATTGAAAAGGTTGCATTCCTTCTATAAATTATTCTACATAGGATGTTGTGGGCATGTGTTGAGAGTTGATGGCCTCATTAGTTATGGGTTACAATTTTGGATCTCGCGACGGTCAGACCCTGCCCACCAAAATGATCTAGCGTGGTATAGAAGTTTGAAGTATTAACCTCATGGTTTTGTTATACAAGCATTGGAGATCCCACTCAAAAAATTGAACTGCCATGCAAATTATTAATGAGAGGTTGCTTGGTATGTGATAGTCTACTTATCCTTCTTCTATGCATTTTCAGAAACTCCGTAGGAAGCTTCTGCAAATAGGTGTTGTGCTAGTATATTTCCTTATGTAGCCTTTGTTCAGGTTATTCAGACCAAGACAAGGAGACTATAGGTAGCCTCTCTTTTTTACCCGTCTTCATATTTTCACCTTTGTTTCTACCAAGCTTCTTAAAGCTACACAATACTACGCCAGTGCTTTAGCTCTCATTACTGTAATATTTTGGATGAAATTTCCCCATTTCGATCGCTGGGGTTTTCAATTTGTGACTGAGGCACGCAAAGCTCCCTTACAATCCCGACAAATCCTACTTCAGAACCATCATAGTGTTCTTCAGTGGCTTTGTCACATTGAACATGTAAGCAAAAGGCAATATCTACACTACTGGACCCTGAAGCCCCAAATCATCTTCTGTTATGTATGTACTCCCATGATTGTTAAGAAAATGGCAAAAAATGGTATTTCTTTCATGTGTATATCGTTTGGCTGGGAGTTTTGGCACTTGATCTGAATATGAGGAAGGATAGATATCTTGTAGCAAATCAGATTCGTGATCATGACATGATTCCTCAAGGGCCTCATGATTGTTGGTGTTTCTTTCTTTCAGTCAAAGACACCAAAGTGATTCCCTAATTTTCATAGTTGTACCAGCAGGATTATCATAACATCTAAGCAAAATTTTCCTTGGTTATTACACAATTAAGGTAGTGATTTTTTTTAGATTTCTACAGTGCCTAATATGAATCAGTAAGGATAATTATATTTCAAGTCTTTAACGCCAAGCGCAAAGTTTAAAGATAGAAAATTGAGGCGTGTGATCATATGTCAATACTTAAAGAGCCTTTAGTATTTCTTAATAAGAATGCAGAAATTAAAGCATGTCGATCTTTTGATGAAAACATATAGTCCCTCCATCCAAAATCAAGTGTCTTTGATTTAGTATAATTGTGGTATAAAGTTGTACTAAATCAAAGACACTTATTTTTGGATGGAGGGAGTATAAGATATAGCTACTGTGCTAAACCAGGGGTACCACTGCATTTCATTATATATGTTTCATATGATATCTAGAATTAAATTAAATGTAATTTGCATGTACATTTAGATTATACTATTGCTATGAAGTACTAATATGCATGGTCACATTATGGTAATGACCATCTATTAGGAAGTTATGTACTTATGACTTTACCACTCTCCACGTACTTCTTGCATGTACTTCTCGAGCTACTATTGCCTTATACCAAGCAAAGCATCTTTGTCAGCACTAGATTCCTTGAACTTTATGACGTATATACATCTCGCTCTTTGTAACGCCCCAGGACCGATGCGCCAGATGTCTTCCAGCTATTCGTCGTCGTTGCCATGTCATTCACTTGTGTGTTGCACTTTGCCATGTCATCATGTGCATTTCATTTGCATGTTTTTTAAAACTTGCATCCGTTCGGGTTTTCCAGTTCTCTCTGTTGTCCGTTCTGAGCATAGACACACTCGCACGCGCCCATCGCACCTCCCGGATCTTGTTTCGTGAGCGGGAGAAAATCATTCTCTG
The DNA here is from genome assembly GCA_963921465.1 of Triticum timopheevii. Lineage (NCBI taxonomy): Eukaryota > Viridiplantae > Streptophyta > Magnoliopsida > Poales > Poaceae > Triticum > Triticum timopheevii. Next base: position 1,986,150 of record CAWUFU020000003.1, read on the forward strand.
AATGGGCTGAGAGTGGATGAGCAGTCTTGGTATATCACTGGTAGACTACGTGTCAAATTTCGTTCCATTTTGAGGTCATTTGATGCCCCAACGGTTAACCACGTTAATCGCCGGACCCCTTTCTCTTTGCAGCCCAGCACCCCTCCACCACAGCTCACTAGCCCATCTGAACCCCCTCCTTTCTCTTCGCCATTGGATCACGATCATGTGGGCAAAAACCATACTAAAAAACTCCACTCCTAGCTCCCTCTGCCTATAAAAACACCTCCCCCGTCCAAATCTCAAAGGGAAATCGCCCCTAACCATAATCTGCTTTGAAATCCATGCAAATTCTCACTCCCTCTCCCTCCAACCGCCAAGGCCCGCCAAGCCCATTGCCAACCCGCCTGAGCCCATCTGGGCCCGAGCGTGCCACCACCCGCATCGGACCTTGCCGGACCTCACCGCCGCCACCCAACCTCGCTGCCGTGAGCTCCTCCGACCCCGCCACCATCGCGCTTCCCCGCCAAGCGCCGCTGCCCGCGCCACCAGCCTCTGGTGCGGCCCGCACCTTGCCATCACCGCCCTTCACCCTGCTATCGAGTCGCCCCTCGCCGCACCACCACTTCGCTGTCTCCCGCGCCCCCGCCGAGCCTCGTCACCGCCGGCCGCCTCCCTCGACGCATGTCGCCTCGCCGCCATCCGTCGTCGCCGGATCCGAGCAGGTGGACGAGAACCACCCATCCCACGATCCAAACACGCCTCCCCGTCCCTGGATCCCCTCGTCCTGCACCGCGAGAACCAGTTTTCCGGCGAGGTAGTTTTTCACCAAGTCCCCCAATTTTTCAACATCATATTGCATTCTTGTGATGGGTGTAACTTTGTGCTCGTTTCTCCGTTTGGAGTGCATGATATGTCAAATTGTTCATTCCTCTGTGTTCTACATGAGCTGCATTTGCGTTCATGTTAGGGTGCATCTTGACATATTAATCCCTGTTACAGAAGTGCTTGCTGATGTTAAATGCTAAAAACTGTTATAACTTGACATTTTGTCTTTTTTTATCTTTTTGTGTGATTTTCTTTTGAGCATCATGTCAACATGTTTTAGGAGCATAATCATGCCTTATTTTCAGTGGTGCAATCCATTTATTTTTATATGCCCTGTGATAAGTGCATCAAGCTTGTGAAGTGGGCTACTTGGTGTTAATGTTCTGCTAAGTCTGAATCTGTCATATCATGATGCCATGTTTGCTTGAAGCTACCATCCAATCCATGCATAATCTGGAGATGCCTAGTTGACATATTTTGATTGCCATGTTATGCTATATCATTCCGTGCCATTTGACGCCTTATATAAGTCCTGTAGCTTATGCTTTTGTTGCTATGAACATGCCTAAATGGTGTTCCAGTTTTCTGTTAACTACACGGTGCCATGTTGTGAGCTAGATAGTAATTAATCTATGCCTCTTTTGGAGATACTCCAATTACATGAATTGAATTATGCTATGAGTACTTTGTCGAGATGTCAAGTTTGTTAATTTTGGACTTCATATGACCTCTAATCCAAGCTGGCAAACATGCCATGATGATGTTGTTGTTTTACACTTTTTGAAACTATTACAACATTCAAACTTGTCTTGTTGTTTCCCACTAATCCATGAGTCATACGCATATGCTGCCTTGATGTTATTTGCTCTCTATTATGTGTATTTTGATGCTATGCCCTTGTTGGCCATGTATAGTTCCTGTAGTATGATGTTTTCTTGCTCTCAGCATGCCTAGTTGCTGTTTTGGACAGTTTGTCCTTTCAACTTGTTTGGAGTGTGTGTCCTTGATGTTTGTATGCATTTTGCATCAATGTCATGTTTAACTTGTTTTGTTCATATCTTCTAGGACGTAGCTCTGGAATAAATGAACTCTATATGTAACTTGACTAGAAAGACGTGTAGACCATCATGGTGCATTTTAACTTGTTGTTTAACAACTTGAACATGATGTGTTATTCAGATCTGGACCAATTTTGAAAATTGCATATGAGGACTTACCGGAATTGTTATATGTTGTTTCCGGCCTCATTTAAACTTGATTTGGTGTGATGTTCTTGTATGCATCATCTCTTGCCATGAGTAGAATCGTATAGCCTTGTCATGCATCATCCTTGGTTGAGCATCATGCCATGTTTATGTGTTGAGTGTTTACCATGTTGTTTGCTTCTTTCCGGTTGTGCTTCTTCTCGATAGTTCCTGTTTCGTTGCGATCGTGAGGATTCGTTCGACTACGCTTGGTTCATCTACGCCCGATCGTCTTCTTCATGGACTCGTTCTTCTTCCTAGTGGGATTTCAGGCAAGATGACCGTTATCCTGGATCTCACTACTATCATTCCTATGCTAGTTGTCTCGATGCTATCGCTATGTTGCGCTTCCTACCACTTGTTTATCAAGCCTCCCTATATGCCATGAAACAGCCTCTAACCTTTTCCACCATCCCAGCAAACCGTTGTTTGCCTATGTTACCGCTTTGCTCAACCCCTCTTATAGCATTGCTAGTTGCAGGTGTAGTTGCAGGTTGTTCTATGTTGGGACATGGATATCTTGGGATATCACAATATCTCTTATTTAATTAATACACATATATAAATGGTAAAGGGTGGAAGGCTCGGCCTTATGCCTGGTGTTTTGTTCCACTCTTGCCGCCCTAGTTTCTGTCATACCGGTGTTATGTTCCTTGATTTTGCGTCCCTAACACGATGAGGGTTTATGGGCCCCTCTTGACAGTTCGCTTTGAATAAAACTCTTCCAGCAAAGCCCAACATTGGTTTTAACATTTGCCAACATAATAATATTGAATTAATTAATTAATTGGCATAGGGTGTCATGAACCCGAGGTTTCCTTCCACATAAACAGGGGGCCAGTGCTGATGGTGTTGGTCCCAAACTAGGGCACTGTGCGGGGTCGCCCCGGGGCAACCTGGGTTATTTTGGCACCTGTACGCGTAGCTCGTTTGCCATGGCCTGAGACGAGATACGTGCGGCTACTATCAGGGTGTCGGCACGTCAGGAGGTCTTGCTGGATTTGTTTTACCATAGTCGAAATGTCTTGTGCACCGGGACCCTGAGTCTCATCGGATGTCCAATGATGGAGGATTGTCTTCGCAGATCGTGAGCTTGTCATGGGCTAAGTTGGTACACCCATGAAGGGTTTAAACTTTTGAGAGTCATGCCCGCAGTTATGTGGCAGATGGGAATTTTTTAATGTCCGGTTGTAGAGAACTTGACACCAAATTCGAATTAAAATACACCAACTGCATGTGTAACCATGATGGTCTCTTTTCAGGTGTGTTCGAGAAGAGAACACGGTGGGTTTATGTTTGAATGTAAGTAGTTCAAGATCACTTATTGATCATTACTAGTTTGCGACCGTTTGCGTAGCTTCTCATCTTATTCTTGTACTCGTAAGTTAGCCACCATACAATGCTTAGTCGCTTGCTGCAACCTCACCATTTATCCATTCCATTCCCATTAAGCTTTGCTAGTCTTGATACCCATGGTAATGGGATTGCTAAGTCTTCGTGGCTCATAGATTACTACAACCACAGTTGCAGGTACAGGTAATGCGATGATCATGACGTGAGAGCGATGTTTGCTTGTTTTGGAGTTCTTCTGCTTCTTCTTCTTTGATCAGGGGTTAGGTTCCTGGTCGGCAGCCTGGGCTAGCAGGGTGGATGTCGTTTGAGTTTCTGTTTGTGTTTTCATCCGTAGTCGAATGTTGCTCTTATGTATGATGTTATTATTTTCATGTGGCATTGTATGCCTTTTGTATGTATCCCCATCTATCACGTAATGGTATGATGTAATGATATCCACCTTGCAAAAGCGTCTTCAATATGCGGCTCTATCCTTGGTGGAACCTTCGAGTTCCTCTCGGATAGGATCGCATATTGGGCGTGAATTTTGTACTCCCTCCGTCCCAAAATAAGTGTCTCAACTTTGTACTAGTTTTAATACAGAGTTATACTAAAGTTGAGACACTTATTTTGAGATGGGGGTGCATACTAAGTGTTTATTTTGAATAAGCTTTTTATATTTCGGTGTTGCCCGTCAACACAATCACCATAATGCAATGATGAGTCACTCTTCTTGTACTGTTGCATCTACATAATTGACCTTGTATATTTCCTGTTTATATGCCAATATATTTGTCCATGTGCTGACATTTGTGATCTGTGTTTTATGACAATTGCAAAAGGACAACATATTTGGCATGGAACTTCTTTGAAATGGCACTGCTCTATTTTCCTTTTACAATCTGAATAGATACTATACTTGTATACTTTTTTCTTGTCATGATAATTTGGGATTTATATGTTGGGAATCCTTTGATGTGCAAACAATTCTTTTGTACTATTAGAGTGCTCCACATTTAGCAATATAAACTTATTCGGGTTTCGTGTTTCTTTGATGATATTGTAGGAATATTTATCATTCTTCATACATTCCGTGGAAGCCTCACCATATAAAGGAGATGAGGGAAAAGAACCGGTCCGGGTGATAGTCGGTTTTGTGCATCAAGGATTGCAGGTTGTGAGATTTACAAGAGGTGATGGAGGATAGTTAGTTATTGTGGCTTAACACATAGTAGTCGAAGATGAGTACAAGGATAAGCTTGTAGACAAACTGTAGAGCATGAGGCACATATACTTTTGCAATCTTATTCATTATCTAATGTAAGAGGATCAAATATGTATTTTGTTCTTGTGAATGTTGATAAGGATGATTTTGTCAATGTTGTATACATACATATACAATACGTTCATGAAGGTACATGAATGTTCGATGCTCAGTTCAAGACTTCTAGAGTAAAATTGTGTCTCAACTTACATATTTAGTTGTCTAAATAAAACCATCGATGATTAACATGATTTATGGGTATTTGGTTGGAGCTTAGTAGGCTTGAGGTCGTTGACGTTTATCAAGATGAGTTTGAAAAGACCCGGCAAAGATTTCGAGGTTAACGGGTTTGAGTGCGGGGTGCGCGGGGTCATCAATATCGAAGATGCTGGTGGAGCTTAGATGGATGGCTGGGGGTTGCGGCGGCTTGAGCGAGGCGGCGATAAGCCCTAGAGGAAATCATGTATGATGATATTTCCCATGTGTTTATGAATAAAGATAGTCCTTGGATATTATCAATGATGTGTATCAGCAAGTACGTGACTTGTTTGTGGGACTATGCATTGTATGATGACTGTCCTAAAAGGTCCCTAGTCGAAAGGGATGTGTGCACAGGCAGCCGACTAGACTATCCTATGACATGGTGGATGGCTCAGCCTCACTAGCCATGGAGCATTGGATGCTAACCGTATAATATGGACTCGGATGAACCTGATCGGATTCGATATAGTCGGATCCGAGTCGAGATAAGGTCTGAGTCGGACAGGCCCAACTATGAGATGCGGCGATATGTCATCAGTGAGTCTCTGGTACAACATACGTTCTATGTCCTAAGACTTGAGCTGGCGCATGTACTCGGGATGGTGACAGACCTGCTTTGGGCCGACCAAACTCTACTCCATGACTGGGTAGTTACAAAGGTAGGTTTCAGGCTTGTCGAGACCCATGCTGCGAGACATGGTCGAGCAAGATGGGATTTGCCCCTCCGACCAGGAGAGATATACTCTGGGCCCCTCGTGTGATCCGACCAAGATAAGCATGGCCTTGCGACATGGATTATGAGATAATCCGTTTTGTGGTCGAGATAACGGGAACGAGAAAGAGGTCGGGCTAGCACAAGGATGACATACTCACCTTGAGCCTGACAACATATATCATGTGGCAAAGGGAATAGAAGTGTGAAACATTATACAGGTTCGCCTAATCAGCTTCATCGAACACTTGGAGTCAGCACGCTTTGCTAGAGGCCGCTACCGACTAGACGAGCCGGATGTGATCTGACTCGCGACCAAGTGAACTAGAACCTAAGGGGTCGCGCGCTTAAGGGAAGGAACTTGTGAGGCTGGACACGACTCCATGAGTCGGATGTGATCCTACACGAACTCGAATCCAGGCCGAATAGACTTTGGGCTTTAGGATCCGTGCGAGGCCCAAGTGTTGAGCCTGCGACGGATGCCTATATATAGTGGGGTGCGGCACACTCATTTGGTTGATCGCTTCGGCGCTGTCACTAGGGTTACATGTGTTGCGAATAGCCACCTCCACTCGTTGTCGACTGTGTGATCGTACCTAGCAGTCCGTCGCACGGTGTTCCTCCTGCACGCGCGGATACCGTTATAGGCGGTGCACTTGCGCCGCTCCGGCGAACTTGTTCGTGGGATCCGACGATCGGTTGTTCGAGGGAGATCGAATGAGGAGGAGACGATCCACACGGACGCGCTACCCCAACTCTTCTTCCGTTGCACGGCACTGCGCGTCTAGTGGTAACGATCTATGATCCATCTCCCTTAGCATGATCTTTGTTGTTCTGCGCGTAGGAATTTTTTTAATTGCAGCCAACGCACCCTACCGTAGAACCCAACATGCGGCGGCCTGAGCGGGGCGGCGACGATAGACGATTAGAAAGGTGGAGGTGGTCGGTCGATGGGTGGGCGGGGTCATTGACATTGGAGATGGTGGCGGGGTTTAAATGAATGGCCAAGGGTGGCTGCAGCTTGGGCGAGCGGCAGAGACAGATGATTAGGCAGGTGGAGGTGGTCCGGTCGTCGAGTGTGCGGGGTCACCGGCATTAGAAATGGCGGTGGAGTTTAGAGGGATGATCGGGGGTGTTGGTGCCTTTGGGGCTGGTAGTGGCGGGCGATTATACAGACAGAGGTGGTCGGGTCGATGAGAGGGAGGAAGAAGGCAAAGTGAGGAAGACATTAGTGTTATGTGCTAATTGCAACTACATGCTAGAATATTTCATTTGCATAATTCATCCCAAAATAAAAGAAATATGTGCAACCATGTTAGAGATCTATTTAGGTGGATAGAGGGGTGGGGGTCAAGGTCATGATTCCATCACTTTTATCACCAATTTATTTGTGTCATTTAATCATCTCTTTAATTTATTTACATGCATTGCCACCTTAGCAACACATTTTATGTGTATTATCTGCCGTAGCAACACACGAGCATTTAACTAGTGTGTCTTGCCACCTGTCTTTTTTTTTGCCCCACAAACGATGTAACCATTATGCCGAACCAATAGAGCAAGCCATGATGTTATTCCATAAAAAAAGCACCTCATTAATCGACCCCTAATTACATATATGTCTTAGAATCCAATGTTTGTTTCAGCTCACTTCTTAATGCATGAAAATGTGCAAACATGTAGTTTTTTCTTACCTGAACTGCAGGAACACGAGCAAGGCATCAAATATGTGCCATCAACAGCAAGAAAAAACGGGAGACATTTGGATAAAGACACACTACGGAGTAATCTCCCATAAAGAAATATAAGAGCGTTTGGATCACTAAAGTATTAGTGATCCAAACGCTCTTATATTTCTTTATAGAGGGAGTGGTAGTTTAGATCCATCCAAAACAAATCTACAACATGCATCTTGTCAGAACAAACCCATCACATAATATGCCCCTTCTTACTCGTAAAGACTAGATAACTTATTCTTATTCGTTCCAGCCTGACCTCACAGTATACACATTACAACAGGATCTGAAGGAGCAAGGACTACAGATCCTCCAACCTCAACCTGGGTATCAAAACTCAAATCTCGGACCAAAATCAAGTCACAGAAGCACCCTCATTGCAAGCTCTACAACCAACCGAAAATGAGACATAGACCAAGGAAATGCCGAGAGAAATTCCACATTAAGCGCTAAATGTCAGTCTACCAACACCAGCTACTATTACCCCTAACAAGAAATTTCAGTCTCTAGAAATCCTATTCCTAACTGCGAACCTCGGTGTGTGCTTGAAAGTCCTCAAGATGCTCTCCATAACAGATATCTGAAGATAAGACTACCTTGGTTGTAACCAGAAGAAAAGGGGAGCACACAGTTCACTCGTACTGTCGCTGTATATCAGCTCCTACCAAAAATGTATATCTAATAAGAAGCTAGAGTAAAAGCAACCTAACTTGATAGACCCTACGCGAACAACTGCAGCATTAATCCCATGCACTGGGAGCTCCAGCACCACCATAGCCACCGCCCCCGTAGCTGCTGCCTCCAGCATAGTCACTGGCGCCACCACCCTTGCCAAAGGAAGAAGATTCCCTACGGAAGTCACGGCCACCAAAGCGGCTCCCACCTCCAGCACCACGTCTGTTCCTTCCACCACTACCACCATAGGAAGGGCGAGCTGCATAGCGAGTAAGCCACGCAGGTACCTCCTGATTAGATTCTTGCATTAGGTCAGCTAGAGACTTTGCCATCGAAGAGTTGTTGTCATTGAAGAAAGCAGTCGCAATTCCACTTTTTCCTGCCCTCCCTGTACGACCAATCCTGTGTACGTAGTCATCAATATCATTGGGGAGATCAAAGTTCACAACATGAGCAACATGAGGAATGTCGAGGCCCCGGGCTGCCACATCAGTTGCAACTAGAATTGGAGTTTGACCACTCTTGAAGGATCGCAAAGCATATTCTCTTTCCTGTAAGAATCGGTACATCAATATGTCAGGAAAAAACAGCCCTGATAAGACAAACATCTTTAGTTTCATAAGAACAAATGTCCAATATTTATCAACAAGTAACAAGATTCAAGACTACAGGAATTTTGGAGCAAATCAGTAAATAAGTATCTGCTGTGTGATAGCAATAGCTGAAAGTACAAAAACTACAATAGTCTGCCAAACAAACCAAACAGAACAGTAAATTGGCAATATTTATTTGATGGCAGCAACTGACCAAGTATTACATCATTCCAGTGAACAAACAGAAATAAATATGCTCCAAGCAAAAATGGGAGGTTCTGAAGGAAAAATAAAGATTAAACCTGCTGGTTTCTATCACCATGAATAGAAGTCGCTGGAAATCCATTCGTACACAACCAGTTCTCCAGTGAGTCGGCACCCCTTTTGGTCTCCACAAAGACAAGTGTGAGAGCTTGCTGCAGCAAAGGACAGGAGAAAAATGAGCACTAGGAATAAAGATCTGCATTCTCTAGTTGGGAGCACCTCCATAGTACTTCCAAAACTGATCTTAAGAGAAACTAAAGAACAACAAAACATCAGGTTAAGTGATTGAATAATAAAAATAACGGACAGTCAAAATATTACCTTCCCTTGTTCTGAACTGTCTCTTTGCGCATGGAGCAGATCCATCAAGTGACTTCTTTTATCTGCCTCTTGTACAAACTCAACTCTCTGGGCAATCAACTCAGTACTTGATCCGACCCTTCCAACAGCCAGGAATATGTAGTTCTCCAGAAAGTCAGATGCCATTCTCTGTGTTCATTAAGAATAGCCTCAATGTCATTAAGAATGCAAACTAAAAACTTTTGACATAACAAATAATTAGAAATCATCCGACATGACAAAGGTATTCAGCATAGCACAACAAACCCAATTGGAAAACTCAAATAAGTCAGCACCAGGACAGAACTTGCCTAGTTACATCAATGCCAGATTAGTCAGGAAAAGATATTTCAGTAAGGTGGGGACAAAATGCAGTCAGGAAAAGATAATTCAACCGGAAAAAAATATAAGAACAAACTTATAGCCTGTCATACACATAAAACTTCTCCCATAAAAAAATATGACGCTGATATCTACCAATACTTTCACAGTTCAGCATCTTTTGAACAGACATTCCTGAAATATGTAAATATATTCATGCAGTTGGCATAACTTTCTCTTCAGGGAGCATGTGCATGTTACTAATTTCCATTCACACATATAGAAATAGAACACCCTAGTGCCGAGTGCTGACACAGAATGAGATTTATATGATGCTACCGATACTGCATAAAAGGATCTCCGGTGCATGTAGTAACATATAGGCATATGACAATCATTGTTACTGTTGGACTACAAGCGGAAGATTTTCTCTAATTTAATACTCCCTCCGTCCCAAAATTCTTGTCTTAGATTTGTCTAAATACGGATGTATCAAGTCACGTTTTAGTATTAGATACATCCGTATCTAGGCAAATCTAAGACAAGAATTTTGGGACGGAGGGAGTACAATATTGGTTTTTCGATGTTCATATAGTACATTAACAACACATGGCATGTAAATCTAACTACTTTCCCTAAGCTCATCCAGCATAGATCCAAGGTTAACACTATTCATGGAAAAGATGCCATAGTACCTAAAGAGTAAAGCATCAGATAAATATATCATATATATCAATAGGGGGGAACATATTAACATAGCAACAATAAATACGGAAAGTATAATCAAGGGCTCAGATTTAATAGCAAGAACCAATCATTTAAATAGAGTGGAGATGCTTCTTGAAATATTTATATATCATCAATATAACTGTAAAAATGTGAAATAAGAAGCTAACCTGTATTTCTCCCGGGAATGTAGCGCTGAACAATAACGTCTGCCTTACACCTCGTGGAGGCATGTCCATTTGCTCAACAATTCTCCTAACTTGCGGCTCAAACCCCATATCCAGCATTCTATCCGCCTCATCAAGGGCAAGGTATCTAATTGACTGTAAGGATACTCTTGCCCTTTCCAGTAAATCAACCAAACGACCAGGAGTAGCCACAAGAATGTCAACACCCCTCTCAAGATCTCTCAACTGGAAAATAATGAAAATCGTGTTTATGGTACAATAGAAATTAAAGTAACTAAGATTACTGCCAAGTATACGGAAGCAAATATGACGCCACGTTAACTAGCTATATAACACATCAGAGGGATCATGTGTTACCAAAGGATGCCTAGCACCTCATCGCCACACTTGAAAACTCACCCAGATTGACAAGTCCAATTCTTCAACGTCTACTTTGAGAAGACTTTGTGGTGCATGAATCACAAGATCCAGGACCACTGTTATCATGAGTGATGTTGTGAATTAAACTATCAGCATCATCCTTCACAGAAAGCCATTTTCCCAACGTTGTTTCACTCAGTAATGCGGAGAGAACTTTGTGGCAACAACAAAAGGTAATACAGCAGACAAGCAGCACCTGTGCCATCTAAGACAAAGTCCGACAAAACTATGGGGAACAATGGGATATAGACAAAATAACCCATAATCAGGTAGGTAACAGACTTATGATCAGGATGGTGAACAAAAAGATAGAAAGATAACTCAGTGCCGGAACTAATGAACATAACAGGAGGCATGTTGCTACAGAAAGAAAACAGATTTTGGACGAAGAAAGAATTACATTTCAAAACCATACGATCAAGCACTAAACCGCAAACTTACACAGAATAAAGGACCATGTCTTTCTAAATATACAAATGGACCTGCCAAAGGACGTACTGTGTAATACGCTCAGCAACGAAGGATGCAGGCACATGTTCAGTTGTTATTTGCTAACACAAAATTGTTGGATACAGTATGAACAAATTATAAACATACCTAACAATTTTATCAGTTTATGGGAATCACCTTTGCATTGCAGCAAAATTAACTGTAACCATATGCAATGCATGCACCCAGCAATTCCACAGAGACCATTAACATCAGAGGACTTGCATAGCCTCTGTGAAGAACTGACTGCATATCCTACCATGCATATACTACACTCATACTGAAATGAGTTCCAGGGCAGAAATTTTATAAGAAACAGACAATTTTCAGAACTTGAGCTATTAGGGTCAACGACAGACAGAACCTGACCTGCTGGGTAATAGGGGCCCCGCCATATGCAACCACTACCCTGACACCAGTCTGATATGAAAATTTTCTGGCCTCTTCATGAATCTGCAGCACAAGGCAAGCACAATGAAACAACTATCACGCACATGGCGCAGGAGATTAACTGGGCGTAATATCAAACGTCAAACAAGATATATACACGACCATCACCTGCATTGACAGCTCTCTTGTGGGCGACAGGATGAGGGCAAGAGGGCAGGCGGTCCTACTCCCGCCCCGCTGTGACCGCTGCACGGGCGGGCCCCGCATGATGCCGCTGATGATGGGGAAGCAGAAGGCGGCCGTTTTCCCCGATCCAGTCTGCGCGCAAGCCATGAGATCTCGCCCAGCCAGCGAGATCGGGATGGCATGGCGCTGCACGGGCGTGGGCCGCACGTACTTGCACCGGCGAATGTTGTCGTTCAGCGCGGCGCCGAGGTCGATCTCCGCGAACGTGCCCACGGCGGGCGGAACCTCCCGGCCGCTGGTCTCGACGGGGATGTCCTCGTACGCTTCAAAGTTGATCCCCGTGTTCTGGTGCTCGTCGAAGGGCACGGGCTCCGCCGGCACCTCCTCCTCGTCCCCGAAAGGGTTGGGCTCCCGGTCCCACCTCCGAGGTGGGGCCCCGCCTCCCCCGAACCTCCCACCGACGCCGCTAGTGGGGCGGCCGAGGAGGCCGGGCGCGGCGCGCGGGGGTGGAGCGGAGGACACCGGAGGCGCGGTGGAGGAGGAGCGGTTGCGGAGGTGGGGAGGGACGTAGGAGGAGCGGTCGGCACGCGCGGGGCCGTTGGATGTGGCGGGCGCCGCCGCTGGAACGGGAGCGGGAGGGGCCTGTTCAGCGTCGGCGACGTCTGCCCAGGAGGTGCGGGAGGGGGCCGCCATGGTTAGATGGGATCTGCGCGGAGGTGGAGGTGGGAGGAGGCGAGGTGGGCACTGTCTTTTTTTTTTCAAGGCCACAGCTTTCTGCGGGATTTCGATCGGTGGTGGTTGGGTGGAGTTTGCGGCTAAAACGAAGCGTGCGAGACGGAAAACCTAAGAGCATCTCCAACGGACACGCCAAAAGACGCGCGTGGGATTAACTGGCAGCGCTTCAGCGGAGGCGAAAAACTAGCGTGCGCGAAGCAATTACGCGCGCGGGAGATAGCGGCAGCTCGCGCGATAGATTTAGCGCATCGCTTCGAGCGCGTCAATAATGTGCGGCGCTCACCACGCGCTTCATGACATTGTCACGCGCCCATTTTCCCCGCCTCCACGCCGCTTCCACCGCTTTCTCGCCGCTTCCAGCGTCCCGCCACCACCGCGCCATCATGCCGCCGCGCCACCGGGGATCTTCGGGCTACCGCGGCGTCCGCGAGCACCCCAATGGCTGGTACTGCTCCAAGATTCCGACGAAGTCCGGCTCGGCCTTGGCACGTTTCGGACTGCGCATGAGGCCGCCCGCGCTACCACGCGGCAGTGTGGCGCCTAGAGAGGCCTCCATCGCAGATGAACTTCCGTGACTTCTACACGCGCGAACAGGCGCAGGCCGTCGCCCCTCCGCCTCGTCTTATCACGGACCAAGATCGTGCAGACCACCTTCGGCGGCAGCGCCGCCTCCTCATCGCCGAGGAGGACGAGCGAGCCAACCAGAGGACGTAGCCGACGAGTGCGCCTACTAGGCGGAGAGGACGGCAAGGCCGCGCGGAGCGGGCGGACCGGCGTTGGCGGAAGGCACTGGCCATATCGCAGTGTGATATCGTTGAAGCAGGTGGGAAGTCGATCTTCACGTCAGACGATGAGCGTCTGAGGACATATGGATCGATACCTCGGACAACACCAATGAGGATGAGGATGATGATGAGGACGACTCGGAGTAGTTCTAGCTGCACCGTAGTTTCATTTTATGTAGTTGCACCGTAGTTCTGTTTATCTATCTATGCTATGAACTTGTTTATCTATCTATGCTATGAACTATGTAAAATATCTTTGTATCGTTTATCTATGCTATGAGAACATGTATGCACTGTAGTGTTTATGCGAGAGCGCGCGCGCTGCATTTTAGCGCGCCTGCTGGAGCCAGCGCTGCGCGCCGCTCCAAACCAGGCGATTGGCGTGCTGCAAACTGGTTTTTAGCGCGTCGCGTGATGGGCGGCTGTTGGAGATGCTCTAAGGCATCTCCGGTGCACATATCGGACACACTAAACCGTCCGCGAACACAAATAACAGCAGAGCCGACCATTTTACCGCACGCATCAAATGTTCCATCATACTTCTAACGTAAATTGATCGAAACAGGCGGAATTTAAAAAAGTTCGATATTACAAAACAGTAAAATGGAGCTAGCTAGGGCATCTCACAACGATTTGACGTTTTCAACCATTAGATTGAATGTCCAACGCTCCAGATTTTTGCATCCCCGCCGACAACAGCATGGTTGCCTCCTTTCTACCATGGGCCAACCAGTTGTAAAAGGTCTGCTGCTCCGGAAATATACCTGGGAAGCCTGTCATTAGTCGGACCACATGAGCGAGTGACAGTATTGGGCATGTAAGCCTAGTTTGTCCTAATTATCCCCATCACATCCATGCAGGGTTGACCCTTTGAAGAGATGGAGCAGTATGTAATCATAAAAAAAGGTAGAGCGGTGGACAGTGGTCGTAGCGGCGGCAGAAGGAGACCACACGACGGAGAGGAGATGTGATTAGACCTGGGCAAAGGTCGGGCCGGGCCGGATTTCGGGCCGGGCTTGTAAAAGCCCGACCTTCATTTCTCAAGCCCGAGCCCGGCCCGAAGCTCGAAATACTCCCTGATTTCAAGCCCGAGCCCGGCCCGAACTCAAGCCCGAAGCCCGAAAGCCCGGCCCGAACGCTGTTTTTTAGTACGTGTACGTGCAAGCCCGGCCCGAAGCCCGAAAGCCCGGCCCGAAAAAGAGAAAAAGAGAAGCCCGAGCCCGGCCCGAGTGTCAAGCCCGGCCCGGCCCGGCCCGGGTTTTCCGGGCCGGGCTCGGGCCGGGTCGTCGGGCCGGGCTGCCCATGCCCGGGTTTAGATGTGATGTGGTTGCCCGGACTCCATACCCTCTGGCCCATCCCTCGTGTCGTCAAACAGTTGAATCTGAAGAAGCAAGAGGGAGGCAGCGAAGAGGGATGTATCCCTTGCTGCCATAGTTTGGAGCAGGGCGATGCCTCAAGTCTCACATGTCTTCTACTTCCAGCTTTGTGCCACTTAGCATCATTCTCGTTCTGATCTTCTACAGGTTAGGTCAATCCCCTATTACCTATGCAGTTTATCCCCTTGTCATTATTCTCAAGCTCCGGTTAAATATTGGTTTATGCTTTGATTTTTGTTCTTTTTTCCTATTGTAGATTGTATCTTGATTTAGGTTGCTAATTAGATTTCATTTGGTGTCAGTCCTGTTGCCTGCTGTGGCTCGGGATTCGACCTTAGAAGAAGCAGACAATACTTAGGCTTTTTCAAACGTTGAGCACGAGCGAAACACCCATTGGGCCGGCTAACGACAACTGGCGAAGCCGGCTATCGTGCGGTTGGTCGTGCAGCAGTAAGTGTGGGAAAAGGAGGGTGCTGGGTCGACGTTGTCGGGCTCTCCTCCTTAGCTTTTTCTTACGTGAGGGCGTTTGACGTTCGGATAATTAAACTACAGTAATCCCAAGTTAATGGTGCGTAGTCATCAGTATTACTATTGCTAATCTCACTTGAATTGAAACCGGTCCAAATTCAAAATTAAAATGCAAGTCAAATATTTATTTCTTCAAACAGTAAAACTAAAATATTCACCTTATTCACCTTATCCTAAAAATTTCCCTGATCGTTGTTATGTTGAGACCAACCTCTTTTGGATTCCCAGGTGCCCCTAGAAATTTATTTAGTGGTCCAGTAGCATTTAAAATTGGCCTTTCCAATTTTTAAAAATGGTTAGACAACTCCTTTTGACCTCATACTTTTTGTCCCATCTCAATATGTTATGTTAGAATTATGTGCCAGGTTTTGTTAAAAACAAAACTCATCCGGTACTAAAAGAAAAATAAAAACTAAATAAAAAAAGAAAAGGAAGTCCCCTCATCCCCCTGGGCGTTAGGCCACATGCAAGCCTGCTAGGCCAGGCGCCCCCACCATCTACTAACCCTAGCCCGCTACCAGCCTCCTCTCGTCCCGATCCCCTCGATCCCACCTCGCGCCGCCAAGGAGATGTTGGAGATATGCCCTAGAGGCAATCATGTATGATGATATTTCCTATGTGTTTATGAATAAAGATAGTCCTTGGACATTATCAATCATGTGTATCAGCAAGTACGTGACTTGATGACTGTCCTAAAAGGTCCCTAGTCGAAAGGGCTATGTGGACACGCAGCCGACTAGACTAGCATATGACACGGTCGATGGCTCGGTCTCACTAGCCATGCAGCATTGGATGCTAACCGGATAATATGGACTTGGAAAGGTCTGGTCGGATTCGACGTAGTCGGATCCGAGTTTAGATAAGGTCCGTCTCGGACAGACCCAACTATGAGACACAGCGATATGTCATCTGTGAGTCTCTAGTACAACATACGTTCTATGTCCTAAGATCTGAGCTGACGCATGTACTCGGGATGGTGACAGACTTGCTTTGGGCCGGCCAAACGCTATTCCGTGACTGGGTAGTTACAAAGGTAGGTTTCGGGTTTGTCCAGTCCCATGCTGCGAGACATGGTCGAGCAAGATGGGATTTGCCCCTCCGATCAGGAGAGATATACTTTGGGCCCCTCGTGTGATCCGACCAGGATAAGCATGGCCATGCAACAGGGATTATGAGATAATCCGCTTTGTGGTCGGTATCACTGGAACGAGAAAAAGGTCGGGCTAGCACAAGGATGACAGTCTCGCCTTGAGCCCGACAACATATATCGTGCGGCAAAGGGAACAGAAGTGTGACACGTTGTACAGGTTCGCCTAACCAGCTTCATAGTCTTCTTGGTGGTCGGCACGCCTTGCTAGAGGCCGCTACCAACCGTGCAGGTCGGAGGTGATCCGAACTATGACCAAGCTGACTTGAACCTAAGGGGTCGCGCGCTTAAGGGAAGGAACCTAAGAGGTCAGATCCGAGGACACTGGTTGGATGTGATCCGAGCTGTATTCGGATTTTGGCCGAGGAGACTTGTGGGCTTTAGTGTCCGTGCGAGGCCCAAGTGTTGAGACCGCGACGGACGCCTATATAAAGTGGAGGTGCGGCACACTCATTTGGTTGGTCGCTTCGGCACTGTCACTAGGGTTTGCATGTGTTGCGAATAGCAACCTACACTTGCCACCGACTGTGTGATCGGACTTAATAGTCCGCCGCACAGTGTTCCTCCTGCACGCGCAGATACCGTTAGAGGTCGTGCACTTGCACCGCTCCGGCGAACTTGTACGTGGGATCGGACGACCGGCTGTTCGATGGAGATCGGATGAGGAGGAGACGATCTACGTGGACGCGCTGCCCCAACTCTTCTTCCGTTGCACGGCACTGCGCGTCTAGTGGTAACGAACTGTGATACTGAAAGTGCAACTATCCCTCGATGGTTTTGGTAATTAATAACAACATATAGCTCATTGAGCTAATGCTATTCCAAGACTATTATTTCAGGAAAGCTCAATGAATGGCATGGCATGGATGATGAAAGTGGATCCCTCAAAATACTAAGGACAAAGGATTGGCTCAAGCTCAAAAGCTCAAGACTCTTCATTTTACATTTTAGTGATCCAAGATCACATTGAGTCTATAGGAAAAGCCAATACTATCAAGGAGGGATGAGGTGTTGCTTAATGAGCCTCTTGCTTCATGTGCTTAGTGATATGCTCCAAAACCCTCAACTACTTTCCCACATCCACAAATGACCTAAACCCAAAGCCAAAATCGGTCACACCGAAACTTCCTATCCGGCGCCACCGATTCCAAAAGTATTAGCCACTACCACAAACCCTAAGCAAATCGGTCTTACCGATAGGGATCTCGGTCTCACCGAGATGGGGTTGCAATCTCTCTGTTTCCCTTCATAACGTTTCGGTCTAACCGAAGTGAGCGATCGGTCCCACCGAGATTGCAATGTAAACTCTCTGTTTCCTTTTTGTAACATTTCGGTCTCACCGAAAAGAGCAAGTCGGTCCCACCGAGTTTACCTGACCAACTCTCTGGAAAGCTTATTACCAAATCGGTCTCATCGAGTTTGTGTAATCAGTCTTACCGAGATTACGTTATGCCCTAACCCTAACCGAATCGGTCTCACCGAGATGCATGTCGGTCCCACCAAAAATCACTAACGATCACTAAGTTTACTAAATCGGTCCGACCGAGTTTAACGATTCGGTCCCACCGAGTTTGGTAAATTGTGTGTAACGGTTAGATTTTGTGTGGAGGCTATATATACCCCTCCACCTCCTCTTCATTCGTGGAGAGAGCCATCAGAATGAACCTACACTTCCAACTTACCATTTCTGAGAGAGAACCACCTAATCATGTGTTGAGACCAAGATATTCCATTCCTACCATATGAATCTTGTTCTCTAGCCTTCCCCAAGTTGCTTTCCACTCAAATATTCTTTCCACCAGATCCAAACCCATTGAGAGAGAGTTGAGTGTTGGGGAGACTATCATTTGAAGCACAAGAGCAAGGAGTTCATCATCAACGCACCATTTGTTACTTCTTGGAGAGTGGTGTCTCCTAGATTGGCCAGGTGTCACTTGGGAGCCTCCGACAAGATTGTGGAGTTGAACCAAGGAGTTTGTAAGGGCAAGGAGATCGCCTACTTCGTGAAGATCTACCGCTAGTGAGGCAAGTCCTTCGTGGGCGACGGCCATGGTGGGATAGACAAGGTTGCTTCTTCGTGGACCCTTTGTGGGTGGAGCCCTCCGTGGACTCGCGTAGCCGTTACCCTTCGTGGGTTGAAGTCTCCATCAACGTGGATGTACGATAGCACCACCTATCGGAACCACGGCAAAAACATCCATGTCTCCAATTGCGTTTGAATCCTCCAAACCCTTCCCTTTACTTTCTTGCAAGTTGCATGCTTTAATTTCCGCTGCCTATATACTCTTTGCATGCTTGCTTGAATTGTGTGATGATTGCTTGACTTGTCCTAAAGTAGCTAAAATCTGCCAAACTCTAAAATTGGGAAAAGGTTAAGTTTTTATTGGTCAAGTAGTCTAATCACCCCCCCCCCTCTAGACATACTTCAAGGTCCTACAAGTTGTATCAGAGCTTTGGTCTCCATTTGCTTTGATTTCCATAGCTTTTGGTGATCATAGCCTTGATTTCACAACCTAGGAGAGTATGACGTCTAGCGAGGGAAATTATCACCATAGAGGTCCTTACTTTGATGGTACTAATTTTGCTAGTTGGAAGCATAAGATGAAAATGCATATTCTTGGACATAACCCCGCCGTTTGGGCAATTATTTGTATTGGCTTGCAAGGTGAATCTTTCGATGGGAGAGAACCGAACCGTGAAGCTAATGCGGAAGAATTGAAGATGCTGCAATACAACACTCAAGCTTGTGATATCATCTTCAACGGATTGTGCCTTGAAGAAATCAACAAAATCAGCCGTCTTGAGAATGCAAAGGAATTTTGGGATACTTTGATTGATATGCATGAAGGTACCGAGTCCGTCAAGGAATCCAAGTTGGATGTGCTCTAAAGTCAGCTTGACAAGTTCAAAATGAAGGATGGTGAAGGTGTCGCTGAAATGTACTCTAGGCTTGCTCTTATCACAAATGAGATTGCCGGCTTAGGGAGTGAAGAGATGACCGACAAATTCATCATCAAGAAGACTCTAAGAGCATTGGATGGAAAGTATGATACCATGTGCACATTGATTCAAATGATGCCAAACTACAAAGATCTCAAGCCAACGGAAGTCATTAGAAGGATTGTTGCTCATGAGATGTCACTCAAGGATAAGGAGGTACTTCACAACAAGTCAAGTGGTGCTTACAAAGCCTCAAGTGAAGTCCCCACATCATCAAGTGAGAAACCAACCTTCAATAAAGAATTGAGCTTAATGGTGAAGAACTTCAACAAATTCTACAAGAGTAGAAGCAAAGAAAGAAGCTCCAAATCAAGGTCTTACAATGACAAGAGATCTTCTAGTCGAGCGCAATTGCTACAATTGTGGGAGACCCGGACACTACCCCAATGTGTGTACAACACCCTACAAGAGAAGAGAAGATTCTCCAAGAAGAAGGAGCAAAAGAGAAGAATCGCCACCAAGAGAGAGGAGGAGTAGAGATGATCATTATGAACGAAGACCCTCACGGAGAAGCAAGGATTCGAAAAGGAAGGACAAGTCATCAAGGAGCTACACAAAACGAAGACATCAAGCTCATGTTGGTGAATGGGTTTCCGACTCCGACTCCGACAATCACTCCGAGAGAAGCTATCACTCCGACTCCGAATATACTCAAGATGAAGGTGTTGCCGGTCTAGCACTTGTGTCAACCAACTCCTACGACATATTTGATTCACCAAATGAAGGTGTTGGAAGATGCTTCATGGCCAAAGGTCCAAAGGTAACACATCCCGAGTATGTTGATTTCAATAGTGATGAAGATGACTTGCTTGTGGATGATGATTTACTTGTTGACAACTCTAGTGATGAATACTATGATGAAACGTCAATTAATCATGCTAAACAAGATAAAACGAATGACAATGATAAGGAGAAGATTGAGCTTCTAACTAAAGAATTAAACTCTCTTAAGTTAGCTCATGAAACTATCTACGAAGATCATCGAGAACTTTTAAGGGCCCATGAGAAGTTACGCTTTGAAAAGCTCAATCTTGAGCAAGAGCATGAGTTCCTAAAAGCAATCAATGATGATCTCCGCAAGAAAAGTTCTTCTTACATTGCCAAGCGTTTACTCTTATCTACTTACATGCCTCAAGTCAAGTCTAGTAACAAGTACAAGAAAGATACTTCCTCTAGTAGTAACAATAATAATGTCAAATCCAATATTGTTGCTTCTAGTAGTTCTCTTGATTCCACTAATGATTCTCTTAGCCAAGTTACACTTGAGCAAGAAAATAGCTTATTGAAGGGAATTATAGAGAAAGGTGTTTACAAGAGCCTTGCCGGGAGTAAGCAATTCGAGGAAATTGTACGCAAGCAAGGAAGGCACCAGAAGAATCAAGGTGTTGGTTTTGAACGAAAGTTCAATGCCAATGGAGTTGAGTGGGAAGAAGATCAATACCCCAAGACGAAGTTTGTTCCTCAACAAGAGAAGTATGATTCTACTTCCTTCAAGGGAACACAAGCTCAAGATGATCTTCCACCACAAGACCGCAAGAACAAAGGCAAGGACAAGCTTCAAGAAGAGATTGATGCATTTGAAGAAGCACCTAAAGCCTCGTTCAAGTGGGTCCCCAAGACTACGTCAAGTTCTACTTCATCTAGTACAACTACAACTCCAAGGATTCCCATCAAGATGATGTGGATCCCGAACAAGAAGAACTAGAGAGTTCTTGAGGGTGACTCCGCCAACATTCTTCACTCATATCATTTTGGCAAGAACAAGTGCAATCAACTTCCACATCTTGCGCTAGTTCAAGGAGTCACAAACCCTCATGTTGGTAAGGCAAGGGACAAGGTAACCTAATGAATTCATGGACATCATCTTGTGTGTGCATCACTCTATGTCTATGGATATTCTTGCTTGTTCCTTGTGGGACTAACCCATGTAGGTAAGTTGAAAGTGCAACTCACTCCAAAGGATTGCTCCAAATGATCTACATCAACATTGAGCATCTACATCTTCAACACCTACATGAAGTCATCATCGACAAAACCCAAGGTTAGTTCATCCCTCTAAGGGGGGATCTCACATCTAGGGGGAGCTTAACTCTAAGAATTGAGTCAAAGCAACTCTAATGGTGTGAACACATTAATGCATTATGTAAAAGTGGTAACCCCACTTGAGCTTAAACGATGAGTATGACCTATGATCAAATGTTCTCATTTGACTCCTAAGTCAATATACTCATATATAGATGACCTAGTCACCGCCAATTGCTTGATAGATGCTAGAATTGGTTGTGCATGCTTTGCCACATATTTCATTTGCTATCTTATTGTGTGAGCATGTTGGTGCATATTTTACACATTCAAGGACATCCACTTGTAGTTTTGATTGTTTGGTCTCTTTTCTTTTTGCCAAGTGGATGGACAAGAATGCCTAAGGACCTTCTTTAGCTATCTATGTTTTTCTCATCTCAAACTCTATTCATGCTACATCACAAAATTTGATCAAGTCAGATTCGAACCACTCTGTGTGAGGAGCACTCGGAGTCCCCGATTCGTCATAGACTTAAACTTCCAAAACCTCTTTGTGATTCTCAGTCTGACTGATTCTTCCATTTTGGTCCTACCAAGATCATCAAGTTGATCTGAGTTTTCAATCTCGGTGCAACCGATTTGAACTTTTCGCTCTCACCGATTTGCAGTAACTGAACACAGTTATGCATCTCGGTGCCACCGAGTTGTTCCACTCGGTCACACCGACAGGGTCGGGCTATATATAGCCACGGGCAAAAGTTTGGAAATTTCTCCGAAACCCTTCGCCCGCGCAACAACTCGCTCTGCCATTGTGGTCTCCGGATCGTCTCCTCGCCGCCAGCAGCCTCCTGTCGCTGGTCTTCGTCGCCGTCAACGGAATTCGTCCCCGCCGTTGCCGCCGTAGCAAGTCCACCGCCAAGTTAGGGTATGGACTTGATCTTTGTGCTATCCACGTCTGATTCCTAGCACATTGTTTTCATATTGATTCTTGCCACGATTGAGATTCTTCTATCCAGTCAAAATAGTCCATAGATTAGATGCGATTCAAATTTTTAGGGTTAGGTTTCCGCCGAAACCATCTCGGACCCACTGAGTTGAAAAACTCGGTCTCACCGATTTGGCGTATGCCATTGCACTAGTGACTCTCGGTCTGACCGAGAATTACTAATCGGTGCGACCGATTTGAGGATTCTGTGAAACCCAAGCAGTCTCGGTGCCACCGAACTAAAACTCGGTCCAACCGAGATCATCAGTTTAGGTTCCAAAACTGCTTCGGTATCACCGAGTTTGAAAATCGGTTGATCCGAAATGCTTTCTGTGGAAAACTAAAACTGAACTTTTAAATCATTCTTTTGAAAAATCTCTGCATTTTGTGATGCTCATCTTTTCTATCTCATCTATAACTCTTCACAGGGTCAGTAGTCAGCTTCTGCAGTATGTCTGATCAGAGTGACAGCCAGAACAGGTCAGAAGAGCACATGGACTTGAGTGAGGGCACTAGTCCCTTAACTTCAGATGATGGGAGCAGAAGTACTCCTAACAACTTGCCTAAGGCTGCTACTAGGCAAAGGAGGAAAAGAACTTCAGATTTTGAGGATGAAGACTACAAAGCTGAGGAAGATGAGGCCACTTCCAAGAAAGTGGTGCTCAAGAAAGAGTATGGCTCTGCACAGAGCACAAAGCCAGGTCTGAAGAAGAAAGTTCCTGCCAAGAGGACTCCAATGCCAAAGGCTAGGAAATCCACTCAAGTGCCAGCTCAAGCTCAACCCAAAGAGGCACCTGCAAGGAAAGAAGCACCATCAAAACCTCAGAAGGTCCCCACTGGTGTAACTATGAAGTTCACAATTGAATCAGAGGATGATGGTGATCAGGATAAGAAAAAGAAGAGAGCTAGAACCACAACTGCCAAGGTCCTTGGAAAGACTTCAATGAGAAGGGATTCTGATGAAGAGGAACAGGATGTTGCACCAGCTCCTAAGACAGCTAAGCTTATGGGAGATGCAATCAGATCAGGGGCTGCAACATCCAAGCCCAAAGATGCACCCAAAGCTGCCTCCAAGGCCAAGCAAGCTCCAAAGAGGAATACTAGGAGTATTCCAGCTGCTGAGAAGAACAAGGCCCTAGTGTCCAATGTTGCTGAAGAAGAGGATGAGGAAGGACAAGTCCTTAGAAAGCTCAAGCCCAAGATACCAGACCACAATGATGCCCATCCTGTGGCTGAGGACATGAGAATCAGGAAGGATTCAGGGCTAGGACTATGGAGGATGGAAGATCCATATGCTTCAAGAAGAAGAACTGCTGTTGACTACAGGTTCCACACAAAGGAACAACAGGACTTTTATGAGACCATTCTGTTGGACAAGAAGCCCATTGTCTGTGATATGAGGTGGGTTGACTGGAAATTCATCAGGGAGAATGAGCAGCACTACCCTGGAGTGGAGGAGAGCTTTGTTGCTTGTGGAGTAGCAGATTTTGTTGGACAGAAGTTTACCAACTGGAATGATGAGCTTATCATGCAGTTCTACTCCACAGCACACTTTTATCCAGATGGTAGAATTGTGTGGATGTCTGAAGGTACAAGGTACCAATCTACTATTGAAGAATGGGCAAGTCTGATAAATGCCCCCAAGGAAGAAGAGGATGACCTGGACATATATGCAAAGAAGAAGTTGGGTCACAATTCAATGGCTCACATGTACAAGGAAATCCCAGACAAAGCAGTAGAGACTCACAAGTTTGGATCAGTTCACTTTCTGCTGTCAGGATTGGCAACCATAAATTGGATTCTGAGGCACACTTTGTTGCCCAAGTCAGGTGACCATAACATGATCAGAGGGCATGCCATCAACATGATGCATGTGTTTGATGTGCCACAGAAGTTAAAAGTCATGAGCCTGATCATTGAAACAATCAAGAGGACTGCAGCACATCAGAAGAGGAGCTGTGGATATGCACCTCAGATTCAAGAATTGATCAACTCCAAGATGGGCATAGGGAAATATCAGTTGGATAAGGAACATTTTCCAATTTATCCAGACTTTGAGGATAATGAGGTTGTCATGAATGAAGATGATCCACAATCAGTCCAAGCTCAGGAGAAGAAGGAGAAGGCAAAACAGGAGAAGGCTGCGAGGATGCCAACTCAAGAGGAGACATCTGAGTATTTCTTGAAGACCAAACAAGAGCAGCTTGGTTACTTGATAGCATCAATTCTGAGGATTGAGAAGGGGTTGGCCACCCTAACTCAAAACCAGGAGAGCCTGGAGAGAATCATGGAACAAAAATTCTATGATCTAGATGTCAAGGTAACTGAGATTCAGCCAGTTGTAGAGCAGCTGTAGGATGACATGCAGGAGAGGAAGGGCAAGACAACCACCAATGTGTTTGCCAGAGTGCCCAGAGCCCAAAGGTCAGTTGCAGTGTCAGTGACACACCCTAGAGCTACAACTTCAGCACCAGCTACTGCCCCTATAGTTCCAGTGCAACCAGCTCCAGCATCCACTCCAGCACCCTCTACTTCAACTGAAGCCTTCGTCCAAGGAGCTATCAGGACACCACCACCAAAAGATCAAGCCTAAGAGTCGATCTAGCACTATGCATTTTCTATGAACTTTTTGGTAACTTGTTGCCAAAGGGGGAGAAAAATGTATAGATCATAGGCTTCGAGAGAGAGTGTTGCTTTTATTCTCTCTTGCTTTATTTGGTGGTTTTTCAAACTTTGTTTGCTTTTGGTTGAGATACTACGCCTGTGAGACATTGATGATCATGTGTTTGATCATAAGCTACACTTATGCATGCTTGATATTATCCTATCTATCTTATGTGATCACTCACTATGCTTGGTGATGAGTGCATGTATTCATTGTTTATTATTTTGAGCGCTCCACCAAGATGTATGTGACATGGAAGAGTAACCCATGAGCCTAATTCATTGTGCATTTGCAGTCCAAAGCAAATCTTAAACTATGCACAAATTTAGGGGGAGCTCTTGCTTATCACATACTTCTCAAAAAGCGATGATGTTATTCAATCTTATTATCATTTGTCGAAGCTTGACCTATATGTTGTCATCAATTACCAAAAAGGGGGAGATTGAAAGTGCAACTATCCCTAGGTGGTTTTGGTAATTAATAACAACATATAGCTCATTGAGCTAATGCTATTCCAAGACTATTATTTCAGGAAAGCTCAATGAATGGCATGGCATGGATGATGAGAGTGGATCCCTCAAAATACTAAGGACAAAGGATTGGCTCAAGCTCAAAAGCTCAAGACTCTTCATTTTACATTTTAGTGATCCAAGATCACATTGAGTCTATAGGAAAAGCCAATACTATCAAGGAGGGATGAGGTTTTGCTTAATGAGCCTCTTGCTTCATGTGCTTAGTGATATGCTCCAAAACCCTCAACTACTTTCCCACATCCACAAATGACCTAAACCCAAAGCCAAAATCGGTCACACCGAAACTTCCTATCCGGCGCCACCGATTCCAAAAGTCATAGCCACTGCCACAAACCCTAAGCAAATCGGTCTTACTGATAGGGATCTCGGTCTCACTGAGATGGGGTTGCAATCTCTCTGTTTCCCTTTGTAACGTTTTGGTCTAACCGAAGTGAGCGATCGGTCCCACCGAGATTGCAATGTAAACTCTCTGTTTCCTTTTTGTAACATTTCGGTCTCACCGAAAAGAGCAAATCGGTCCCACCGAGTTTACCTGACCAACTCTCTGGAAAGCTTATTACCAAATCAGTCTCACCGAGTTTGTGTAATCGGTCTTACCAAGATTACGTTATGCCCTAACCCTAACCGAATCGGTCTCACCGAGATGCATGTCGGTCCCACCGAAAATCACTAACGATCACTAGGTTTACTAAATCGGTCGACCGAGTTTAACGATTCGGTCCCACCGAGTTTGGTAAATTGTGTGTAGCGGTTAGATTTTGTGTGGAGGCTATATATACCCCTCCACCTCCTCTTCATTCATGGAGAGAGCCATCAGAACGAACCTACACTTCCAACTTACCATTTCTGAGAGAGAACCACCTACTCATGTGTTGAGACCAAGATATTCCATTCCTACCATATGAATCTTGTTCTCTAGCCTTCCCCAAGTTGCTTTCCACTCAAATCTTCTTTCCACCAGATCCAAACCCATTGAAAGAGAGTTGAGTGTTGGGGAGACTATCATTTGAAGCACAAGAGCAAGGAGTTCATCATCAACGCACCATTTGTTACTTCTTGGAGAGTGGTGTCTCCTAGATTGGCCAGGTGTCACTTGGGAGCCTCCGACAAGATTGTGGAGTTGAACCAAGGAGTTTGTAAGGGCAAGGAGATCGTCTACTTCGTGAAGATCTACCGCTAGTGAGGCAAGTCCTTCGTGGGCGACGGCCATGGTGGGATAGACAAGGTTGCTTCTTCGTGGACCCTTCGTGGGTGGAGCCCTCCGTGGACTCGCGCAGCCATTACCCTTCGTGGGTTGAAGTCTCCATCAACGTGGATGTACTATAGCACCACCTATCGGAACCACGCCAAAAACATCCGTGTCTCCAATTGCGTTTGAATCCTCCAAACTCTTCCCTTTACTTTCTTGCAAGTTGCATGCTTTAATTTTCGCTGCCTATATACTCTTTGCATGCTTGCTTGAATTGTGTGATGATTGCTTGACTTGTCCTAAAGTAGCTAAAATCTGCCAAACTCTAAAATTGGGAAAAGGTTAAGTTTTTATTGGTCAAGTAGTCTAATCACCCCCCCTCTAGACATACTTCAAGGTCCTACAGATACATCTCTCGTAGCATGTTCCTGTTGTTCTACGCATAGGAAAATTTTAATTTGCAGTCGACGCACCCTACCGTAGAACCCAACAGTGGTATCAGAGCCTCTGCTATAGGATTTGGATTCAGATCGTACGCATATTAGATATGTGGAGGCAGCAGATGAGATCTGTTGTCCTTGATGAGAACGGCTATGTGCACGGTTGATGAGATCAATTGCACATGGGGATTGAAGAGGCTATGTTTTCTGATGACCGGAGTCGATGAGGTCGTGACACAACCTACCCCCACCGGTCGGTATCCGCCATCAGGGTTAACAGTGAAACGTAAACCCGAATCGGACTCGCGATGATCGATAAGATCGGTCAGATTAGAAAATTTGGCGTGATCGGAGTTCAGATGTGATCTGTGATTTCCGAAAACGCCGTGTGCGTAGCGCCGTGTATTTCGTACCCGACACACAAACCGGTAGAATACAATTCTATGCATAACTTTGTTTTGCAGGTTTGATATGAATTGTAACATCCCAAATTTTCAATTTGGAATGTTGTACATAGATCATTCATGCATATCATGTTTTATTGCATTTCGATTCGCGATCCTCGAAATTCTAAGCAACTCAAGGACCCACGGAGAGAGTTAACTTTGTTTTGCAGGTTTGATATGAATTGTAACATCCCAAATTTTCAATTTGGAATGTTATACATAGATAATTAATGCATATCATGTTTTATTGCATTTCGATTCGTGATCCTCGAAATTCTAAGCAACTCAAGGACCCACAGAGAGAGTTGGGGATTTCACGATTTTCATATTTGAGTTCTATCAAATATCGAAACGAGGATCATTTGTTTTAATTATTTTTCTCTCTGAAAATATTTCATATTCAAAATATATGAGAGGGGATAATACGACTTCCCCAAAACTAATGA
This sequence comes from Triticum timopheevii, assembly GCA_963921465.1. Lineage (NCBI taxonomy): Eukaryota > Viridiplantae > Streptophyta > Magnoliopsida > Poales > Poaceae > Triticum > Triticum timopheevii. Next base: position 2,014,394 of record CAWUFU020000003.1, read on the forward strand.
AATATTGGAGGAAAATATTAAAAAACAAATAAATATTTTTATTTGGGATTTTATTGCTATTTTATTTGCATAGGAAAAATATACGTTTTTCAAAATTGCATTTTAGGCCCAAATAAATGTTCTTCTTGTCCGACTTATTTTTAGAGGACAGGGAAAATTTATTTCGGGATTTTTAGAGTCCGTTTAGTATTTCTTTTCTTTCTTTTTCTGCACGTCGGAAATATTTAAAAAAAGGAAACCGACTCCGGGCCGTACCCGACCGGGACTCCGCCCGGGGGGCTTTATATGCCAGGCCCCCCTGCCCCGCAGCCCATCATCGCCCGCAGCCCACCTGCGCCCCCAAACCCTAGCCGCCGCCGCCCCAGCCGACGCCGCTGCTGGAGTTGACCGCCGCCGCCGTTTTTTTCCGGTTTATTTCGGCAAACCCTAGATCTAGATCCGTTTTTTTTTTGAATTTCTGGTTTATTTTCGTTAGGTCACTTTTTCCGACGGTTTATTTGTTTTGCGGACGTTCGTCCGTACTTTCGTTTTAACGAACGGTGTTCACCGTTTAGCCGCAGATAGCGAACGTTCGTTCGTTAGCCTGTTCGTCAGGTTTTCTTTTTCTCGGGTTTTTCACGAATATTTTTGATCGCGATTTCTGATACGATTTCCGTTTTAGTATAACTTTTCGCTCATTTATCGGAATCAGGCGATTCAAGAGCCTAGAGTTTCGTCTCGAAACCCTATTTCTGTTTAACCAACTCAAACAAGTTTTTGCTACTGTAAAATCTGACTTAGGTCCAGATTAGTAAATGAAGCTTGTTTCTTTCGTCGTTTGAGTTTCGTTGCTTCGTTTGATTTGATTCTTTTTGCAAACCGGAGTTCTTAAGTTGAACTTTCTGGTTAGATCTCTTATTTGAGTTTTACCCGTGCTTTAGATGAGTGCTTATTGTATGCATGTTTGTTTGCGATAGAGTACCCGGAGTGCGCAGCGTGCTACTACGAGTCTCTAGGTTTCACGGATCATCAGCAAGGCAAGTAACACTTTGATCATACCTCTTTACTACCCAGTTTTATTGCATTAGATCAATCCTCAAATAATTGCATGGTTAGGATCTGTTTAACATGTGGGTTTTGGGAAGTAGATGAGGTAGTACCTATTGTCCTGTTTATTATCAAACCTTTGGGAGTTACTTCTACGTTTGCTTATAATGCTATGCTATGCTTGTAGACGTGGATTGGGTGAGTGTATCCATAACAGATGTGAGTATTGTTAATTAATGGTTAACTTAAGGTGGCTACTTTAACACACATCTCGGTGGACTGAGGTACCTGGGAACCCAATGTTGCCTGTTTTTTTGGAAATCCCGGGGTACCGTGTGATTCTCCTATGGACCGCCACCCAGGCTCAAAGGGATCATAAGATTATTCATACTAGAAACTTCCGTGTGCAGCCACAAGCTACTATGGGCTCTAGCATAGTTGATTAAGTTGTGTGAACTCTTATAGTGGTAGACTTGCTGATGTAGGGGAAAGTAGGTGTAACTCTCTACCCATCGTAAGGTGCTAACGCTTCTGAAAGACTGTGCCTCGGTCATCCGTTTCTCAAACACCATGTAGTGCGAGAAATCCAACGGAGGAGATCGAGTCTTGTGGGGAAAAGTGCGCAAACCTCTGCAGAGTGTATAAACTAATCATGGTTAGCCGTGTCCCCGGTTATGGACATTTTGAGTATCTAGTTCTTGGATTATCATGTGGATCTCAACATGTTACTTAATTTAAATTTTGATTATGTTTAATGATGATGCTTAATTGGGATTGAGTTGGGTGAACCTTCTCAATGTTTAACAATCACCATGATAGTTAAATAAAATTTATTTCGTTGTTGTAGGGAAAATTTGGCTTTATGCAAAACTGTAACCATAGAGCTTTCCACCAAGCCATATATGCATGTAGTGATAGCTATATTCTATTCATTACTCTCTATGTGTTACATTGCCAGCATATTCCATGTGCTGACCCGTTTTCAGGCTGCAACGTCCATGTTGCAGACTTTTCAGACGACGAGTAAGGTGCCTTAGGTCGTGATCTTCCACTCAGTGATGCCGTTGGAGTTGATGGACTCGCTTTATCTTCCAAGCCTTCCGCTGTTATCGTTATTAGATGGCCTTAAGCCATATTTATTGTAATAAGTCCTTTTTGAGACATTCGATGTAATAAGTGTGTGATTTCTACTCTGTTATAAATCCTTCAAGTACTATGCGTGTCAGCATTACCGATCCAGGGATGACACTGATGCACAGAGATCAAACTGTTTGAGGTCTGGTCGCTACATGAATAGTATGGCTCATGTGTATGTGATGCATGTGTGTAATTTATACGTGGCCTGCGTATCATGTTTGTCAGCCGGCAGGAGCCAAAGTGCTGTCATTATATTGTATAACGACCTGCGTGTCGACTTGTCACTCTATGTAAAATTCATTACTAGTTGTAGTAGTTGGATAATAGAGATTTGTTGGTGGCTTGGCGTCCCGGCGTGACAAACAAGATGGAGTTCGTAGATGGTCATCAGAGTCGGAGCCGACCTGGAAGAACATCCATGAAGGAGCCATACTATTTCACAATATGTGTTTATTTGTGATTGTTATGCTTCTTTGTTTCTATGCATGTTAGAATGGTAGAATGATCCCTCATGAATATCAAGCGAATTGCCATCCCCGATGTTGCACCTTCGCACATCCAGTACGTCTAGTAGTGGGCTCATAAAATTGGGGTGCTATTGGGTGTCCTTGAACTGAAGGGTTCGTGTCGGGCACGGACATGCGCTGCATCAGGTTAACTTGACAAGGCTATCAAAACGGTTTTGGGCCTTGTGGCAAAGAAGGTTGGGAGCCGGGGTATAAGATACCTTCCTGACCGACAAGAGTCGTATAGAGATACGATTAGCAAGGAGTTTCTTACTGGATAGGTATATTGGCTAGTAGTGATGCTAAAGCTCACTAGTCGCATGCGCTAGTCGAATCCTTAATCACTGAGAGTTTGCGGAGGGATGCTGACTTCAGTGGGAGTATTTCTGTTTAGGCTTGAATTACTCTACATAAACACATTGCTTAGTGATTGCATATTTTCTGCTGTAGATAATTGGCACCACCTGCTCAACCCAACTTTGCATTGAAATCAATTCTGGAAAAGGATAAACTGAATGGAACAAACTTTACCACCTGGTATAGAAATCTGAGAATTGTTCTCAAGCATGATAAAAAGGAACATGTTTTAGAGGATCCACTTCCAGATGAACCTGCCGATAATGCTAATGCCACAACTAAGAATGCCTGCCAGAAACTCGTTGGTGAATCAACAGAGATCAGCTATCTGATGCTGGCTTGTATGGAGCCCGATTTGCAATAGCATTTCGAAAATGTTGAGGCTTACAATATGATCGAGAGTCTCAAGAGCATGTTTTAGACACAGGCTAGGACCGAAAGGTTCAATGTCTGGCGATCCTTGATGGATTGCAAGCTGAAGGAAGGCGATCCACTTAGCCCACATGTGATCAATATGATCGGATATGTGCAAGCTTTGGATCGGTTGGGCTTCCCACTCTTGGATGAGCTTTCTACAGATGCAGTTCTGGGTTCCCTTCCGCCCAGCTATGGGACGTTCATCTCAAACTATCATATGCATGGCATGGATAAGAACCTCACTGAATTGCATGGGATGCTCAAAGTGGCAGAGCAGGATATTAAGAAAGGCACGCATCAAGTGTTGATGGTGCAGAAATTGGCTAAGTTCAAGAAGAGTTGGTCCAAGAAAAAGGCTAAGGCAAAGGGCACGGAGACGGTAACCTCCGCCCGCGGAAGTCTGGACCGGACTCGAAGACCGTTTGCTATCACTACAAGGAGACCGGTCACTGGAAGAGGAACTGTAGCAAGTGGCTTGCAGAGCATGGCAAGAAGGCCAGAAATGCTTCTTCGGGCAAAGGTACACTTGTTGCATATGTTATAGACATTTACCTTGGTGACATACGTAGTAGCTCTTGGGTATTTGATACCGGATCAGTTGTTCATATTTGCAACTCGATGTAGGGGCTGGTAAGAACTAGGCGTGTGGCACAAGGGGAGATTGACATCAGGGCCGGAAACAAAGCAAGAGTTGCTGCGTTGGAGGTCGGCACGATGCAGCTCCAGCTTCCTTCCGGATTCATTATGGAATTGAATAATTGTTATTAAATTCCTGCACTTAGTCAGAACATTATTTCTGACTCATGTTTGATGAGTCAAGGTTATGAATTCAATTTAAAGGACAATGGTTGTTCGATATTTTTGAATGGTATGTTCCACGGCTATGCATCCATTGTTGATGGGCTATTTATATTGAATCTAGAACAGGAACCGGTCTATAACGTGAATGTCAAGAGGCATAAGCCTAATGAGATAAATCCGACATACTTGTGGCATTGCCAGCTTGGACACATTTGTCTGAAACGCATGAAGAAGCTCCAGGATGATGGACTCCTAACTTCGTCCGACTTTGAGTCGTTCGAGACATGCAAATCATGCTTGCTTGGCAAGATGACGAAGTCTCCTTTCGCAAAGAGTTGCGAGAGGGCATCCGAGCTGTTGGAACTTATACATAGTGATGTGTGTGGTCCAATGAGCACAACTGCCAGAGGTGGCTATCAGTACTTCGTGACTTTTACCGACGACTTGAGTAGATATGGATATATCTATTTGATGAGGCACAAGTCGGAGACTTTTGAAAAGTTCAAAGAGTTTCAGAACGAGATTGAGAATCAGCTCGGCAAGACTATAAAACTTCTACGATCTGATCGTGGAGGTGAATACATGAGCCAGGAGTTTGATGATCATCTGAAAAGCCGATGTATAGTACCTCAACTCACACCTCCAGGTACACTAGAGAGAAACGGCGTGTCGGAACGGAGGAATAGGACCTTGTTAGACATGGTCCGGTTTATGATGAGCAAATCGGATTTACCCTTGTCAATCTGGGGATACGCTCTAGAAACTGCAGCTTTCACACTTGGCACGGTACCATCAAAATCCGTAGACAAGACACCACATGAGATGTGGACCGGGAAGAGTCCAGTTTGTCTTTTCTAAAGATTTGGGGTTGTGAAGCATTTGTCAAGCGACTTATGTCAGACAAGCTTACACCTAAATCGGATAAATGCATATTCGTGGGATATTCGAGGGAAACCTTGGGATATAGCTTCTACAACCGGGAAGAGAACAAAGTGTTTGTTGCTTGGAACGGGGTTTTCCTTGAGAAAGAGTTTCCCAGTCGGGAGGCCAGTGGGAGGACGGGCAGCCGACTAGACTAGCATATGACACGGTCGATGGCTCGGTCTCACTAGCCATGGAGCATTGGATTCTAACCAGATAATATGGACTTGGAAAGGTCTGGTCGGATTCGACGTAGTCGGATCCGAGTTGAGATAAGGTCCGAGTCGGACAGACCCAACTATGAGACACATCAATATGTCATATGTGAGTCTCTAGTACAACATACGTTCTATGTCCTAAGACCTGAGCTGACGCATGTACTCGGGTGGTGACATACTTGCTTTGGGCCGACCAAACGCTACTCCATGACTGGTAGTTACAAAGGTAGGTTTCGGGTTTGTCCAGTCCCATGCTGCAAGACATGGTCGAGCAAGATGGGATTTGCCCCTCCGATCAGGAGAAATATACTCTGGGGCCCTCGTGTGATCCGACCAGGATAAGCATGGCCATACGACAGGGATTATGAGATAATCCGGTTTGTGGTCGGTATCACTGTAACGAGAAAGAGGTCGGGCTAGCACAAGGATGACAGTCTCGCCTTGAGCCCGACAACATATATCGTGTGACAAAGGGAACAGAAGTGTGACATGTTGTACCAACTTCATAGTCTACTTGGTGGTCGGCACGCCTTGCTAGAGGCCGCTACCAACCGTGCAGGTCGGAGGTAATCCGAACTGTGACCAAGCCGACTTGAACCTAAGGGATCGCACGCTTAAGGGAAGGAACCTACGAGGTCGAATCCGAGGACACTGGTCGGATGTGATCCGCGCTGTATTCGGATTGTGGCCGAGTAGACTTGTGGGCTTTAGGGTCCGTGCGAGGCCCAAGTGTTGAGCCCGCGACAGACGCCTATATAAAGTGGACGTGCGGCACACTCATTTGGTTGATCGCTTCGGCACTGTCACTAGGGTTTGCATGTGATGCGAATAGCCACTTACACTCGCCGCCGACTGTGTGATCGGACCTAGTAGTCCGCCGCACGATGTTCCTCCTGCACGCGCGGATACCATTAGAGGCGGTGCACTTGCGCCGCTCCGGTGAACTTGTATGTGGGATCGGACGACCGGTTGTTCGAGGGAGATCGGACGATGAGGAGACGATCCACGTGGACGCGCTGCCCCAACTCTTCTTCCGCTGCACGGCACTATGCGTCTAGTGGTAGCGAACTGTGATCCATCTCCTGTAGCATGTTCCTGTTGTTCTGCGCGTAGGAAAATTTTAATTTGCAGTCGATGCACCCTACCGTAGAACCCAACAGGAGAGACTCGCTGGATCCCTCACCAACTCCCTCCCGCGCACCTCATGCCCAAATCCCTCCCCCTCGCAGTCTCTCCTCTCCCTGCTCCCCACAGCTCCTCTGGCGGGTCGTAGCTGCTGTTCGTCGGCAAGGCAACCACCGCGCCCCTGGTCTTCTTCGCCGCCTCCCACTCGTCTCCAAGGGCGCCCGGGCCTCCTCGGCAAGCCACCGGCCAGCGTGCCTCCCGCCGTGGCCGACAACGGCCAGCGAGCTGCACCCACGTCGAGTAGAGGAGCTCGCATCAGAGCCCTTCCCCAGAGCGGCCTTGGCCTCCATCTTCAACCCCGTCGGCCCTCCTTCTCCCGCATGCTGCTGCTCCGCCCCAGCCACCACCACCGTTGCCTCGGTGCCGCTGAGCTATCCCTGAGCTCTGGGGTGAGCTCCCCCTTCGACCCCCCTTTTTCCTGTTGCCCCCTCGTGTGGCCACCTAGCTGTGTCGCCACACCCTTGGTGGTCGCCATGGTGAGCGCTCGCTCTATGGCCGTAGTTGTCGTCGATGTAGATCGTCCCTGCTTGAGCTGCGCACGCCCATTCGAATGGTGATCTCCGGAAGTGCTTAGTCACAGGAGCGGCGAGTTCCATGACCGCCGCCGCCCGCTGTAATCACCAGCGCCACCACTGTCACTCGAGTTACTGGCCTTGCCTCTTCGATCGTTGATGTTTGTGCTAGCCTGCTTAAGGCAAAACTTGTTTAACTTATGTCTGTGCTCGGATATTGTTGCTTCCGCTGACTCTTGTGTATCGTGCTTATGTATTCGAGACCTCGAGGCCCCTGGCTTGTAATAGAAAGCTTGTATTATTTCAATTTGTGTCTAGAGTTGTGTTGTGATATCTTCCCGTGAGTCCCTGATCTTGATCGTACACATTTGCGTGTATGATAGTGTACGGTCGAATCGGGGGTGTCACAAGTTGGTATTAGAGCCGGCTGCCTGTAGGAACCCCCCTTTCCAACTCCTTGGCCGAAGTCGAGTCTAGTCTTCGAAAATTGTTTTACTAACATGGCTGCGTGGCTTACGGGCCCACGTTGCCATTGGGTGGTATTAGAATCTTTTATTCCTCGTATATACTCTAGGAATCTGATCTCTCTTCTATTCGGGTTAAATGGTTTTGCTAACAATAACTCTAGGTTCTCGTAAATACTTTCTCCCGGAAATCCCCTCACTCCAAATGATTGCTTGGTGCACCAGAAGATTCTGAAGATACTCTCGGATGTTTTCCCAGGACCCTTGTACCCTTCGCCGTTGCGATCCCTATCACCGATAAATCCTTATGGGTAACTATCTACATTGTCGTTCATACCTTCATCCTCATATGCTATTGTTATTACAAGATGTCCTGAAATACTCTCTGATGTTTTGAGAATCCTTTATGCTTACTGCCCTACAGTTCCTTGCCGCATGAATAACCCTATGAATAATTCCTCACACTTTTCGAGGATTTGTTCATTCCTAGTTGATCAAGTGATTCATACTTTGAAGTACTATTCGATCTTTCGGTAATCCTCTCCAACTATTGCTCGACAAATACTTATCTTCTTGCATTATGGTTACTTCCATATGTCTATCAATACTCATTAGCATCCTTTGTCATCGTAATTCCGAGCATTTGATTCAATTTGTTTGTGAATGCTCACGATCATCAGTCCTATTTAAAATTCTTCCCTTGGTTCAAGCGTCACTTCGGACATGAGCTAGTGTTCGACAAATCAAACCTTGATTGATTGTCGATCTATGTCTATTCAACTTGTCTTTGATAAGAGCCTATGCTTCTGATCCCCCATTTTGGAGATCATAATTCCTTTGCATTTGAGTTTTGAATTAGTCAGTTGTTTCTATAATCTGATCTCCTTGCATTCTTTCTTCTTCTGGTTGAGTATCGATGCTCACATCGGATTCCTTGTGGACCACTAGATCCTTTGTTGGGTTTTATCTGACTGCGTCCTTCATATTCAGTAACCTTGTGAGCCTTTCCTCGGATACCTAATGCCTTTGGTAAATTGTATCCCCCGCTCTTGTCAACCATACCCTTCTTCCGGGCTTGAGTTATTTACTAATGAAGTTATGGGATATGTTCCTAAGATGCCCCTATGGGTTGAGTCTATGGCTTCCCTAATCTGTGTGAGCCCGGAAACTTCTATGTGTCATACTCTACTGGTGTTATGCCATCTAAATCTCAACACTACAACTTCTTCGGATACGGGAAGTGAATGGAAGGTTGTGCATTAGAGAAGTGGGAGTCAACCTTGAACCTTTGTGTTCATGCCCATGGACCCGATGTGGAATTTATCATGGAAGCTTCTTGTTATAATAATAATCCCCTTTTGATAAGTACATCTTGTATCTTGTTTGGTCCTTTGCAATTGTGGTTTCGACCATATTGTTTTTCTTTGATCCCATTTCTTGGACAAGTTGAAGTACTTGTTCTGTAGACCACTTCACCTGTCCAACCTCTATTCTGCTCTACCCTCGAGTATTACCCTCTTGTATCTCGAGAATATCACAGAACTACATAACTTCTTATGAGTTCTTCATCAACTATTATTTCTCGCCGATTCCAATTTTCCAAAGTTTCTGAGTTGTTGTCACTTGAGAACATCGATAATTGATTCAGTCTCCTTTGTTTTGTTTAACCTTTCTTGTAACCTAACATATCTGAGCAGTGATAATTCCCTGCTTATGTATACACCTCATTGTACAAGCTCTATCAGTAAGATCTTGCCTTCGGATATGTGGTAGAAGGTGTACCCAATTGTTTCCTTAGGGTATCCTATGAAGACGCACTTCTTCGATTTGGGTTCGAGCTTATCAGGCTGAAACCTTTTGACATAAGCATCGCATCCCCAAACTTTAAGAAACGATAGCTTAGGTTTATTGCCAAACCACAGTTCATACGGTGTCGTCTCAACGGATTATGACGGTGCCCTATTTAACGTGAATGCAGCTGTCTCTAATGCATAACCCCAAAACGATAGTGGTAAATCAGTAAGAGACGTCATAGATCGCACCATATCGAATAAAGTATGGTTAAGTCGTTCAGACACACCATTGCGCTGTGGTGTTCCAGGTGGCATGAGTTGTGAAACTATTCTACACTAGTAGACTGCCCGTGCGTTGCCATGGGCCAATAATGAACTTATAAACAATGCTCGTGTTCCTCACCACAAACAAGCACATTGCATGCAGTGTTCAACCGCAACACAAATGCAAGCATCTTCTTCTCTCTATTCTTACAAACACCACACACCCCTCTAGCCACTATTTCCCGTTGAATTTGTCGTCCATCATCCTCTCTCATCATTCATCCTCTCAATCTATCTCCCCTTGACTGCATGTAGCTTCCATGTTGTTGTTTTGTCGTCCCAAACGGTACAAAAACCACTCAAACATGTCGCCTTCTTCCTGATTTATTCCTAGTCCAAGTAAGCTTCATCTAATTGAATGCCCGTATGTTGTCATCGAAGAATAAACTTATATATGGAAACATATATCAAAATATCTTTATATGTAGTGTGTACATCCCATGCTTATGATTTCTCTGAAGCGAATTCCAGGCTTTCTCCTGTTCAACACAAGTACTAAAATTGAGATGCAAAACTTGAAGACATACATAATTTCTTGCACAAATCCTCCCAGTCACGGTTCCCCGCGACCATGGATCCGTCTCTCGATCTAGTCGGTCCATGGCGACTTGTTACTCTCGAGAAACTAAAAATATATAGAGAATTTCATGCCATGCGGACTCAGAACATGAAACTTTACTGAAAGAACAGTAACACTTTCCTTCTCCACAACGCTACAACATTGTAGTATATGAAATCATCTCTGTCTCTCTTTATTTACATAGCATTTCACCTCTGCCTCACTGGTCCTACTACTCATGATAAAAAGTAGATAAATAGATCAAATTACAAGTAAAAGCTCCAATGTCTCATAAAACATGAAACAACCGTCACGAGCAGCATATCATTTTATCATTCAGTACTTAGAATATGCAGAAAATGAGCTATTAAATTTAGTGAGTAATACCTTGAATTCTTGGAAGATCGTATGTCCATTACCGAACTATAGTCAGCTACTTCAGAAACCTAGCCGTATTGAAATTACGTGTGCACAAAATTCAGTGAGTAATACCTTCAATTCTTGAATGAAAACATGTCCATTACCGAACTATAGTCAACCTAGTGGTGTTAAAATGACGTGTGCCCCAGCATGTCCACCTATCCAATAACAAAAAGATGACATCCAACCATACTTCCTTGATGCTTGGGAGAAATTTCGGCCCAGAAAAGCTACTTGTAGAATAACAAAATTACAGGCTCGGTCAGTAGCTCAAGTTTTGCCATTAATGTTGCCTCAAACTCCCACTCCAATGATTTGACTTCCATGCACAAATATGGTGTGCTAACCCAGCGACACTCTCTAGAACTCAAATTCTTTTTCAGAGAACTCAAATTCACCTCTGTACATGTTAGTCAGGCAAAAAACGAATTGTTGAACAACTACAATATATAATTTTTTGTAAGGAATGTACCTCTGGCCATCGTGTTGCTGAAATTAATCATCCTTCAACTAGCGGTGCTATGTCCCTTTCTTCGTACTTGAAACCTAATTAGCTACACTCTGCATTGCCAAAACAGGGAGTTTAAAAGTCACCATACCACAAGATGAATCATAATCATCAGTTTATAGAGTACAACATCAAAAGACATGTTGAGGCCATGTTTGGCTGGTCTTGTGCGAAGCTCCGGCTGCGTGTCACCAGCCTGCGCATGACGCTGTTGCTCCCTGATTGATGCCGAGCTGCTCGCTGGCGTGGGCCACTCCTTCACTGTGTGTAATGTGCATAGGACTCAGTGTGGCTGCAGCACAAAGTTGATCAAGTGCATTACTGTTAGAAATTCAACTTTTTTTTAAAAAAAGTTACAAATCTAACTTGAATGAATTCGTAAACCTGGCAAGTGAAACCTTTGCCTGTAGTACAAGAAGGAAATCAGGGAGTGAGATTGGTTAGCGTGCATATGAACTCTTTTTTTAAGGGATCTTTCTTTCTTACTTATATCATGGAAGCCACCGGTCTTTCCAATGGGGCCGCCCAACGTAGATTCCCAGCCAGCACGGTGCTCTTGGTAGGAAGAAACTTGGTCCTCCTTGGTAGAAGACTTGCATGGATTTGGGGATCCATGCATCCTCGCTATTTCCCCGGAGATGCTGGCAAGTGCGCGCGAGACGAGGAGCAACATCTTGGCCTTGTCCGACGAGACGGTGGGGCCGCTGGAGTTGGATTCCCTGAGGACAATGCTCTTCCTGACCGACGCCGAGCTGCTCGCCGGCGAGGGCCGCTCCTTCACAGGTGTCCTCTCCTCGAAGTTGAGCGTGATGGGCGCCATGGGCTAAGCGAGCACCCCGGCACCACCGGCGCCGCTACGGTTCTTGCGCCCCCAGGAGCCCCTCCGGGGCGCAGCGGGCCTCTTGGCGAGCAGGCCGAGAAGGGATGAGAAGAAAAAGGAAAATTATGATTCTGTTCATAATTGTTGATTGATTTTTATTTGGAGAAGGAAAGTTTAGATACATATCTGTCGATTAGTCAGTTGGATTTTTTCTAAAAATGCGTTATTCGTTTCCTTAAAATATGTTATTTGTTTCTTGAAGCAAATTGCATTGATGAGAGGGATCGGTTAATTTTTGTAAGTTAGGATAGTTAGATCTGTGATCTTTTGTATGTTAGGAAAGTGTTGGTTTACAAGGAAAGAGTGGAGAAAAATAAACCGGTGATAAGGGATGGTGGAAAGGGAGACGAAAAAATTTACAAGGAAAGAGTGGAGAAAAATAAACCGGTGATAAGGGATGGTGGAAAGGGAGACGAAAAAAACCCAGACAAAAGAGGTGGGACTATTCAACCAACTCGTCCATTAGGAGTAGAGATTGTTTTAAATGAAGGCCAAATTCGTAACTCAAATATCCACCTCCACGATCAGATCATAGAAACTTTATTTTCTTGTTACTATGATTCTCCACTTCACTCTGGAATTCTTTGAACTTTTCAAATGTTTCAGACTTGTGTTTCATTAAGTACATATATCCATATCTTCTCAAATCATCTGTGAAGGTCAGAAAATAACGATACCCGCTGTCGGTGTCAAAACCGGCGGATCTCGGGTAGGGGGTCCCGATATGTGCGTCTAAGGCTAATGGTAACAGGAGGCAAGGGACACGATGTTTTACCCAGGTTCGGGCCCTCTCGATGGAGGTAAAACCCTACTTCCTGCTTGATTGATATTGATGGTATGGGTATTACAAGAGTTGATCTACCATGAGAACATAGAGGCTAAACCCTAGAAGCTAGCCTATGATGATTATGATTGTCTCTCTAAGGACTAAACTCTCCGGTTTATATGGACACCGGAGAGGGCTAGGGTTTACATGGAGTCGGTTACAAAGAAGGAAATATCATATCCAGATCAGCAAGCTTGTCTTCCACGCAAAGGAGAGTCCCATCCGGACACGGGACGAAGTCTTGAGTCTTGTATCTTCACGGTCCAACAGTCCGGCCAAAGTATATAGTCCGGCTGTCCGGATACCCCCTAATCCAGGACTCCCTCAGTAGCCCCCTAACCAGGCTTCAATGACGATGAGTCCGGCGTGCAGTTTTGTCTTCGGCATTGCAAGGCGGGTTCCATCTCCGAATACTCCAAAGTAGTTATCGAACACTTGAACTGTGTCTGGATCTGCAAGATGATCTTCACAGCATAGCACTTCATAAATCTGATCTGCTGGCAATTTTTGCGCAGCATGCTCCTGCATCATGGCCCGACCCAACACGAACCGGTTTTATTGGCCTCCCCCGACACGTGAGGCGGTTTTACTGGCACGCCTTGCCAGGGCAGAGATCGTGCTCCCCTTAGCGCGGGATCTTCCTTTAATATAGGTGCACGTGTCCCCACGACGCCTATTGGTATGACTCTGTGTTTTTAGGTAAGTCCCGAGCGGTTATGCTGAGGACGCATGATATTTACCCCCTATATAAAGGGGCCGAGGCCTATCCCTCTTTTGCACCACTCTTGTGCCTTTTCGCATCTCGAGTTCTAACACCCGAAGCCCAAGCTCAAGCACCTCAGATCCTTAACCATGTCTGGATCCGACCTTCAAGGCCGGTGGGTGGCCTCCTCGGTCACAGAGGAGGATATTGTGAAGCTTAGGGAGGTCGGATATCTGACCGCCGACATCAAGCACAGGCTTCCTGCTCCAGGGCAGGTCATCCCTACTCCCGAGCCCAACGAGAGCGTCGTATTTGTTTCCCACTTCCTCCGCGGCTTGGGCTTCACCCTTGATCCCTTTGTGAGAGGGCTCATTGTTGACGCTCAAAAATGGCATGATCGCAAAGAGTGACTTAAGTCTATAATGGAATGAGGTTAAAATTATGAGTTTATGTCACCATTAATATAAAGATGGACCAAAAAGGAGCTCAAGTGTAAAAGATATGACAATTTTGGAGATACCCGTGTTGACACCTGATTAAAGAATGGCATGAAACCTAATTAAGAATATCTCAGATGGAAAAAGTTACAACTGCAAAGTTCTTCGTCTCGTCGAAACGGATGATTTTGATATAAAAATCGTCCCCATCCGAGGTCGTATGCATAAGTTATAGGCAAAACCGTACGCTGCATCAATGTTGGCCGGATCATCCGGGCCGGGGTTCGGATCATCCGGGTAATTGAAGCACTAAGATTCCAGAAGGTTGGCGCTGAAGCCGGATGATCTGGATCAACTCCCGGATGATCCGGGTAAAGGCCGGACAATCCGGGCAATCGTCCGGACGTCCGGACAAGTTTTTCTGCTGCAGACTTTAGAAAACGGCCCGAAAACCCATCAACATGGCCTCAGATAAAAAACTGTTCAGCATGAAAGTTGTGCGTCTCGTCGAGGCGGTTGATTTTGATATAAAAAACGTCCAAATCCGAGGTCGTATGCAGATTCTAGAGCCAAAACAGTAAGCTGCTGTCAGAAAACTAGGCTAGGCCGGATCATCCGGGCCTGGAGCCGGACATCCGTGTCGGAGGTCGTGAGAAGTCCGAATTTGGATAGATTTTGATGATTTGGACGACAAGACAAGTCCTTTTCTTGTACGGGAAGTCCATCCGCCTCTTATATAGACGAGAGGTGACGGCCGATTGAACAACACACAATCGAACAAATCTATCTACATCTTTTATCTTTACTTTTCCTTCTCCCTTGTTCTTATTCTTCCTCGTTCTTCGTTCGTTCTTCTTCATTGTAGGGTGGCGAACCTCGAGGCCCTAGGGGCGGTCAGGCCGACCTAGGGCAACCCATAGCCGCCGCGCGCCCTGACGGGGTCTCTCCCGGGCGTGTGGGGTTTCGGGTCTTCAAAAGCGCCCGCCGGATTGCTTGCGTACCACACTTCCGGCCGGGTCTCCTTCAACGTGAGCTGCGGTGCATCACCCTCAGCGTTGAAGGTACACGGTGACGTGTTCGTGTACCAACACACTTTTTGGCGACTCCGCTGGGGACGAAGCTTTGAATGGTCTCCTAGGGTTTGCAATCTACAAAGGTAATGTGAATACCCAATTCACATATGTAGATGCAAAGAATGCATATTTTGTTGCTAGATCATCTAATGAGCATAATGTATCGGCTAGCCCTAGCTTTATCAATCATGCATCTAATTATGTGCAAGGGCCGATGCAACAAAATCTCCATGATTCTACTTCATATAATTTTAGCAACATGCAACATATGTATCCCAACTCCCATGCATCGGCAACCCCACAAATTTATATGCCGATGAATAACATGATGAGTTCGGTTAATCAAGTTGAGACACCCTATGTAGGAACTTCCAATGGTATGCAACAAAGTGTTTCAAGTTTTTATTCATCGGCAAATAACTTGCAGTACGTTAATCCAAACGTGCCGGTGGATAGGGGAATTGGCCATGTTACTACTAGTTATTTGGCCAATTACCCTCAAACATCATATGCTACACCTAATGCTACTAATTTTTTGGCACCATACGCAACAATTGATGTCCATAATTTGGCTCCGCACCTTCATGGTCATGGCCGAATAAGTGAAACTTCTGCAGGAGCACAAATGCCTTCACCTACTACCGTGGCATATCATGTACCCACTACACAATTACAGAATTTCGGCAACATCTCATTGCCAAAAGATTCTAAAAGCATCGGGGGCAACCATATCCAGACTGGGTGGTTGAGAACAAGCTTACATTCTCTTGGGATTTGTGCAACTCCATTCGACAGGAACTAATAGAAGGCAGGAAGCCTCATGATTTTGCCGCAGTAAAAGCTAGAGTTGTGCAAATGATGCAGTCGCCCGGTGCTGTACCATCTAGTGTACCACCTAAACAATTGCAAAGTTTCGGCACCTCATTACCGAAAGAGTCTCAAAGTATTGGGGGTCAATCTCATGAGGAGTGGATGGAAATTGAGATGAAAAGGTTCAAAGCTCGCCAAGCTGAGATGTGTGCTAAAATTAGACAAGAGCGAGAAGCCTTGCAAATTCAAAAAGATAAATGTATTGATTCAGGTAACAAAAAAAATTCGGTTATTAGAAAAGCTGAATCAAGTAGTATACATTCTGAGTCCATCAAATCCAAAGAGTCAAGCATTATTGAGAAAGGGCATGGAAAGCATAGCAAAAAAGCCATACTTGATTTTTCCGAAGTCAATGGAACCTACTTCCTGCCCTATGAGTTCCGTGCCATAGAAATTGACAAGCCTCAAGGACAAGAACAAGTAGTCGAACAAAGTTCGGCTGACATGGATCTTCAAGGTAATGATGCACGGAATCAAGAAAAAGATGATGAAGAGGCGTTGGGGAGCCATCCAAAGGCGAAGCAAGATATTGTTCAAGTCACACCACCATCATGCTCTCCCTACATATTTCAAGAGGTATGTTTAGCAAGTAATTTACCTGTTTTCATATTTGGTCAGAACTTTATTGTTGATGCATCTATTAGAAAAATCCTCATAAGTAATTTTGAAAGACCAATGAAGAAGGGTAATTTACTTGTTAGCAATAAAATTGTTACGGAACATATCGGTCAAACCATTGCACAATTTATAAAGACCGATAATGACTTATTGTTGCAGCCAAAGCTTTCCCCATTGCTTTATCTAAAGCTCATATCTAGTTGGGTAGCTTTGCTTATTTCTTACTTGGCTTGCACTTGGTCTCAATTGAGACACGTGTGTTCTAAATATTTTCGTTTCAGAAGTTTAAAGCCAAAGTTAATTTCTTTTGAGAAATTCGATGCTAATATAATATCTTATCCAAAGACATCGGATATAGAGTGGAAAACACAATGCATAGCCGAATGGGGAGATTCCAAATATGAACCATTCGTTTGCTTATCTCCAAAGCCATTCAAACAGCAAGATCGGCTAGAAAACAAGAAGTATACCTTCAATTCAAGCATGTGTGATCAAATATTTGATTTTTTGCTGAAAAATAATTACATTACAATTCTTGATCACCATGTTAAGCCATCAATCCAAGGACGAATGTATTGTAAGTTGCATGATTCGTCCAAGCATAATTTTGAGGATTGCAACATGTTTCGTCAAATAGTTAAATCGGCCATTGAAAAAGGACGATTGAAGTTTGTTGAAACACCAAGAGATGACCAGTCTATTCCGATTGGTCCCGATGGCAAAAAGTTTTTGCATTGGCTGCTTCAAGCCGATCCATTTAAAGAGAATGTAAAAGCTGCAGGTGATGGGATCAAGCTTTCAAGTAAAGGAGTTGTTGAAGAGCATAACGAACATAATCTTGAGGGCGAGAATTCCATCGAAGCTACAATAGAGACGCCAAGGACTGGGGGGCAGCAAGCAAATCCAATGATCGATGACAGCAAATCAAAAGAAAACAAAGGCCGAAATAAGCGCAAGTATAAGAGATCAAAAATCACCTTTGCTGAACTATTGGATAAATATCAAAAGAAGAGTGAAGAGAAGAATGCTTATCGGCCAAATCATGCAAAAAAACCAAGATCACCCCAAGGCGCAAATATGAGGATCGGTATTGGCAAAGTACGAATTTTAATACAACATATTCATATCCTTATTTTGGGCCGCCAATGCCAATGCCGTGGATGCCTCCCTATGCTCATATTGATACATATTCATCATGGGACAGGTATGATACAAGGGCACATTCTTTATCTTATTTTAGACCATCTCACCAATATTATGCAGCTCCAAGAAGATCAACATCTGAACAATCACATGTTAAAGACCGTTTCAATCATAAGGAATCGGTCCAGAGCTCAAGGAAGAAGAAAGAGGTGGTCAAACAAGTTTACCACGTTAAAAGAGATGGTCGTAAGAGTGCTACTTCAGATTTGATCTCAAATGAAAAAGAGCCAATGGAAGTGTTGACATTGGCTACTAAAGGCAATGAGATGAAGCAACCAATTATTGAGAGTCAAAATGCCAAATCTGAAGAAAAGAAGTTGAGAGTGCACAAGGCCAAGAAAGAATCGCCATTGGTCAAAACAGAATCGCAGCCGAGATGCCCACTCGGCTTATCATATTGGCAAAAGAAGAAATTACAAAATTTTAGTGCACAAGAGCTGAAAAAGAAGAACATGGCATGGGTTCCCAAGAAGATCAATCAAGACAAAAATGATGTGCATGCTTCTGTTGCAACAAGTACAATAAAAGTGAAGAAGGAAAATAATGAAAGCCCCAAACAATTAAGCCGAAGGTGCGCATCACAACATCAAAATCTTCGGTTAGCACATCATCCATTTTCTTCAACAATGCCATTGATGCCTTTGCCATGGAATTCATCCACAGGTATGATCAGTTACCCTCCATGGACTTATTTTGATCCATGGATGCAACATAATTTTCCATATCATGACAGAGTATTACCAAATCACTATACATTTGGTTAGTTACATTTTTGTTGCTAAGACAAAGGGGCCGAAATATTTTATTCCTATTTTATTTATTTATTTCGGCTGTACATGCTTTAATGGATGAATTCTACATGGACCTCATGATCATGGCCGATACTTAACTATCGTCCTAAGAAACTATCCTATCATGGTCGGTGTGAAATTCTAACATCGTTCTTAGTTCAATTGGAACTGAGACAAGGTACATGTTAAGTGATATTAACCTTGTCTCTCTAGTACTATGGAGATTATATTTTGATGGTTGAATTCACAATGGCCAAGGTGTTGGTGTTGTTTATATATCTCCTTATGGTGCAATTTTATGAAGCCTCATGCCACTTAGAATATTTTTTGCACAATTAATCAAAGCCGAATATGCATTGTTATTCGGATTGAATCTTTTACATGCTATATGGCTATACATATTGAGGCTTTCAATGATTCGTTATGAGTAGTGCAACAAATATCCAAGGGTTATCAATGTTTTGACGAATCACTTATAGTTTATCTTGAGGTATGTCTAGATGCAAAATTTACCTTGGGTTGCTATAAAATTGTTCATATTTCTAGACATGACAATTCGAAAGAGTTGGCACAGCAGGCATCCGGCTACTATGTTAATCATGGTGTGTTGCATTTCTATCAATAGCGGATGTTTAGTCTCGTCAACATAGGTAAGGCCGAACCGAAGTCCACCGCTTCAGCCACTAATATTGTTTTTATGCAGGTAAAAGTGAGGATTGGAGAAAGTTTATTGTTGATTATCTGCAAAGTCCTAACAAAAGGGTGAACAATATGGTTCGGAGGATGACCTTGAGATACATATCTATGAAACTTTATCATCGAGTTGTTAATGAAGTTGAAGAGGTTTCACCCAAATTTGCATCAAGGATTCAAGCAAATAATGGCTGATATATATTTATCGCCCTAAGCACATGCAAAGTGGCCTATGGAGTGTTGACATCGTCCTTAGAACCAACATGATACAAGTTATTTTTCGGCATACTACCTTTGCCGAAAAACAGGGGGGCATGTGTTGACGCTCAAAAATGGCATGATCGCAAAGAGTGACTTAAGTCTATAATGGAATGAGGTTAAAATTATGAGTTTATGTCACCATTTGATGTTTCTCATCAAGATGATCGAAATAAATATAAAGATGGACCAAAAAGGAGCTCAAGTGTAAAAGATATGACAATTTCGGAGATACCCGTGTTGACACCTGATTAAAGAATGGCATGAAACCTAATTAAGAAGATCTCACATGGAAAAAGTTACAACCGCAAAGTTCTTCGTCTCGTTGAAACGGACGATTTTGATATAAAGATCGTCCCCATCCGAGGTCGTATGCAAAAGTTATAGGCAAAACCGTGCGCTGCATCACTGTTGGCCGGATCATCCGGGCCGGGGTCCGGATCATCCGGGTAATTGAAGCACTAAGATTCCAGAAGGTTGGCGCTGAAGCCGGATGATCTGGATCAACTCCCGGATGATCCGGATAAAGGCCGGACAATCCGAGCAATCGTCCGGACGTCCGGACAAGTTTTTCTACTGCAGACTTTAGAAAACGACCCGAAAATCCCTCAAGATAGCCTCGGATCAAAAACTGTTCAACATGAAAGTTGTGCATCTCGTCGAGGCGGTTGATTTTGATATACAAAACGTCCAAATCCGAGGTCGTATGCAGATTCTAGAGCCAAAACAGTAAGCTGCTGTCAAAAAACTGGGCTAGGCCGGATCATCCGGGCCTAGAGCCGGACATCCGGGCCGGAGGTCGTGAGAAGTCCGAATTTGGCTAGATTTTGATGATTTAGACGACAAGGAAAGTCCTTTTCTTGTACGTGAAGTCCACCCGCCTCTTATATAGACGAGAGGTGACGGCCGATTGAACAACACACAATCGACAAATCAATCTATCATCTTTTACCTTTACTTTTATCTTCTCCCTTGTTCTTCTTCTTCCTCGTTCTTCGTTCGTTCTTCTTTTGCAGGGCGGCGAACCTCGAGGCCCTAGGGGCGGTCAGGCCGACCTAGGGCAACCCATAGCTGCCGCGCGCCCTGACGGGGTCCCTCCCGGGCGTGTGGGGTTTCGGGTCTTCAAAAGCGCCCGCCGGATTGCTTGCGTACCGCGCTTCCGGACGGGTCTCCTTCAACGTGAGCTGCGGTGCATCACCCTAAGCATTGAAGGTACACGGTGACGTGTTCGTGTACCAACACTCATGTTCTATTACGGGTTAGATTTTCACGATCTAGCTCCGGACGCTATCCTCCATCTCTCGTCGTTCATCGTTGTGTGCGAAGCTTTTCTCCACGTCACTCCACACTTCGGCTTATGGCCCAAGACCTTCAATGTGAAGCCGAAGATGATTGAGGGGCGACACGCGGAGTGCGGAGGTGCTGTAATAAGCAGGAACGCTGACGCCCCATGGCCAGAGGGCTCCTTCCCAAAGGTGTCCGATCCATGGCACCGGAGGTGATTTTATGTCACGGCTCCCAGAGGCACAAAGTGGGTGGCTGCCCCCGACTTCCGTCCGGGCCCTCCTGCTCAACTGGCATCATGGACCAATGTAGGACGGGATTGGGGATCTGCTAGTGATGTACCAATACCGCAGAACCGTATTCGGGAGCTTCTTGAGAGGGACATTAGCCTTGTCAGCATAATTCAGGTAATGCTAATCCGATGGATGTTGCCATGCAAACGCCGGCCTCTCCGGATGTGGGAGTTCAATCCGGAAGGTCCGCGGACTATTCTGCACTTCTTCGGCCTGACGCTCAAAGGGATGTGTAAATTATTCTTCGGACCACAAGTAAAGTGTCCAGATACCACCGAAGATGCGGGCCTGAGCTGCAATCGCCCAGATACCCAAGTAAGTAACCCATAAACCGAACACTTTGTCTATTTTTGTCATAGTCATTATTCTAAAAATCCTCCGTGGCCAGGAATGGCTCAGCAAGGTAGAGAGAATCAGGTGTCCGGCGCCACTTCCCGAAGGCTCGCCAAGTCCCACCATAGCCAAGATGCTTGGTCGTGTGCTAAGCAAAATGCCCTCAGGGAAAGACGAAGGGAAGAACAGGGAAGCAGAACTTCACACATTGCGCATCCAAACCGAGGGAATTGCTACCTCCCCAAAGGAGGATAGCTGGGAAGGGGAATCTAATGCCTCCTCCCCTCGCGGGAAGAAGAGGGCCGCCTCCGAAGACTTGGAGACGGAGGTGCCCAAACAGGGGAAGAAAGCTTCACCAGGGGGCCCTGCCCCAAAGGGCGTCCTCACCGCGTCATGCCCACCAACGGGCCAACCCTCAGCCGAGCTGTAAGTTAATCATAAATACGAAGGTAATGCTTTTCTCTGGGAACAATAACCGGGATTCATTCTTTGCAGTCCAGCTAGCAGCTCTTCTCGACAGAGTTCGTCTTCGGGGGATCTCCTTCCAGAGATGATGGAGATTGAGACCCCACCAACCTCTCCGCCTCATGAAGCGGGCGACCCCGAGGTGTCATCACGGAGGAGTCCGGATCTGCCGAAGCCAGAAGCTAATCCTTCAGCTGCCCTGAGCCCGGAGCGTTCGACTCCCACGGAGGGCGATGAGAAGGGTCCGGCACAGTTCGGTGTCCGGCCAGACACACTGGCGGGCCTTCTGGAGCGAGCTGCTGTAACGCCCGGATAATCATGCTACAGTAATCTCACGTTGATGGTGCCACGTCACCTCTGTCACTGTAGTTAACCGCGGGTTAAATCAAAACGGTTTCGAAATTCAAATCAAAATTTTGATGGCAATAAAAGTTTTCAAAAAAAAATCAAAACTAAAATGTTCGGGGGTTGTCAAATATTACAAAGTTAATTATGGTGGGGTGCACACATTTATATAAAGTGTCTGAATATTTTAAAATGAATTAAAACAAAAAAGGAAAAATAAGAAAAGAAAAATAAACCTAATAACTACAGGGAGGGAAAACCCCCTGGCCAACTGGGCCAACCGGCCCAGCCGACCGGCCCATGACCCATCCCCCCCCCCTCACTCCCATAACCCCGCGGACGGCGAAACCCTAGCCGACGCCCCCCCCCACTCCCCCTCGATCCCCTTCTCCCCCCCCCCCCCACCGATCCGGATCGGGATCGGCCCCGATCCCGTCGACCCCGACGCCGACGCCCCACCCCCACCCGACGCCGCCCCGTCCTCCCCCCCTCCCCGACCGGCCACTCAGGACGCCGGCGCCCCCCCTCGCCGCACGCCCGACGCCCCCTCGTCGCCTCGGATCCGTCCCCGTCTCCCACCTCGCCGGGACCACATCGCCGTCGAGCGCCGCCTCCTCGCCCTCCTCCTCGCCGGTCTTCTCCGGCCACCCCCGAGCACGCTGCCTAGACCCTACGCCCCCCCCCCCCCCCGTGAGCTCCCCCCTTCGCTCCCCCTCTCTCCCTAGGTCGCCTCGGCCGTCGCCGCTCGACGTGCTCCGGCGCCACCGTCGCCCGTGCCGCGCCGAGCCGTCCCGCCCCCGGCCCCTCCCGCTTCCCCGTGCGGCTCCCCTGCCGCGGCCGCCGCGCCCTTCCCCCCCTGGTCGCCTCGGCCACGTGCACCGGCCCCGCACAGCCGCGCCTCCCCTCCCTCACGCGCGGGCCTCGTCCCGCCTCCCGAGCCCCTGCGCCGTCCCCTGCACGTCGTCGCCGGTCCTCCACCGAATCGCCCCCCCGGCCTCTTCTCCCTCCGGCGACGCCGGCCCCTGAACCCCATCCCCTCGCCTCCGGCCCCCAGCGCTCCTCCGCGCAGCCGCCTCTCCACAGACCACGGCCGGCGCGCCCCGCTCCGGCCATGGCCTCGTTGTCGCCACCGGCGCCCCGCGACGCCTTGCTGGGCTGCGCCCGCAGCGCCCACGCCCGTTCGGGCGAGCGCCCGCACCCGCGCCCGGTCGGCCTCCTGGGCCACTGCCGGGTGGGGTCCGATGCCCTCTGGGCCACAGACACATGGGGCCCCGCCCCAGAACGTTTTATTCAAAAAAAGAAGGGAATTAAAATTAATAATAATAAAAATAATTAATTAATTAATTAATTAATTAAGGAATTAATTAAATTAATTAATCATAATTAGATTAATCAAATTAACTAATTAGTCTAATTAAACTGTGATTAGTTTAGCTAAAACCTGATTAGCCTAAACAGGGTATGACAGGTGGGCCCTGCTGGACCCACACGTCAGTTTGACCAGTCAACGCCCCTGTTGACTGCTGACGTCATGATGACATCAGCAAACACTGTTTTGGATAATGTTAGATTTAAATAATTAATTAAATTCCAGAAATTATTAAAATCTTTAGAAAATCATATCTTTTAATCCGTAACTCGGATTAAAATATTTTCAACATGAAAGTTGCTCAGAACGACGAGACAATTCCGGATACGCAGCCCGTTCGTCCGCCACACATTCCTAACCTATCCAACTCGCAACTTTCCCCCCTCTGGCTCCTCTGCCCGAAAACGCGAAACACCGGGAATACTTTCCCGGATGTTTTCCCCCTTCACCGGTATTACCTCATACCGCGTTAGGGCACCCCTAGCACCGTTACTTGTCATGTCATGCATCGATATGCACTTGTTTGCAAGGTATTCATTGTTTCTTCCCCCTCTTCTCTCTGGTAGACTACGAGACCGACGCTGCTGCTGCCCAGTTCGACTACGGAGTTGACGACCCCTCTCTCTTGCCAGAGCAACCAGGCAAGCCCCCCCCCCCCTTGATCACCAGATATCGCCTATTCTTCTCTATACTGCTTGCATTAGAGTAGTGTAGCATGTTACTGCTTTCCGTTATTCCTATCCTGATGCATAGCCTGTCCTTGTTACTACTGTTGTTACCATTACCTGCTATCCTACTGCTTAGTATAGGATGCTAGTGTTCCATCAGTGGCCCTACACTCTTGTCCGTCTGCCATGCTATACTACTGGGCCGTGATCACTTCGGGAGGTGATCACTGGCATATACGATATATTTTACACAGTTACATTACCTGTGATACTGTTCAGAGATGGGGGCTGAAAGGACAGGTGGCTCCATCCCGGTAGAGGTGGGCCTGGGTTCCCGACGGCCCCCGACTGTTACTTTGTGGCGGAGCGACAGGGCATGTTGAGACCACCTAGGAGACAGGTGGGCCTGGCCCTCGTCGGCGTTCGCGGATACTTAACACGCTTAACGAGATCTTGGTATTTGATCTGAGTTGGCTACGAGCCTATACGCACTAACCATCTACGCGGGAGTAGTTATGGGTATCCCGGCGTCGTGGTATCAGCCGAAGCCTTCGTGACGTCAGCGACTGAGTGGCGCGCGCCGGATTGGACTGGAACGCCACTAGGCTAGGTCTGCTTCCGGCCGCGTTCGCAACGTGCAGGTGTGCAAAGGGCGATGGGCCCAGACCCCTGCGCCATAGGAGTTAGACCGGCGTGCTGACCTCTCTGTTGTGCCTAGGTGGGGCTGCGACGTGTTGATCTTCCGAGGCCGGGCATGACCCAGGAAAGTGTGTCCGGCCAAATGGGATCGAGCGTGTTGGGTAAGTTGGTGCACCCCTGCAGGGAAGTTAATCTATTCGAATAGCCGTGATCTTCGGTAACAGGACGACTTGGAGTTGTACCTTGACCTTATGACAACTAGAACCGGATACTTAATAAAACACACCCTTCCAAGTGCCAGATACAACTGGTGGTCGCTCTCTCTCAGGGATACGAGGAGGGGATCGCCGGGTAGGATTATGCTATGCGATGCTACTGGAGATGCTACTTGGAGATGCTACTTGGGGATGCTACTTGGAGGACTTCAGTCTACTCTCTTCTACATGCTGCAAGACGGAGGCTGCCAGAAGCGTAGTCTTCGACAGGATTAGCTATCCCCCTCTTATTCTGGCATTCTGCAGTTCAGTCCACCGATATGGCCCTTTACACATATACCCATGCATATGTGGTGTAGATCCTTGCTTGCGAGTACTTTGGATGAGTACTCACGGTTGCTTTCTCCCCCCTTTTCCCCCCTTTCCTTTCTTTCTGGTTGTCACAACCAGATGCTGGAGCCCAGGAGCCAGACGCCACCGTCGATGACGATTACTACACTGGAGGTGCCTACTACTACGTGCAGCCCGCTGACGACGACCAGGAGTAGTTTAGGAGGATCCCAGGCAGGAGGCCTGCGCCTCTTTCGATCTGTATCCCAGTTTGTGCTAGCCTTCTTAAGGCAAACTTGTTTAACTTATGTCTGTACTCAGATATTGTTGCTTCCGCTGACTCGTCTATGATCGAGCTCTTGTATTCGAGCCCTCGAGGCCCCTGGCTTGTAATATGATGCTTGTATGGCTTATTTTATTTGTAGAGTTGTGTTGTGATATCTTCCCGTGAGTCCCTGATCTTGATCGTACACGTTTGCATGTATGATTAGTGTACGATTGAATCGGGGGCGTCACAAGTTGGTATCAGAGCCGACTGCCTGTAGGAATCCCCCTTTCAAACTCCTTGGCCGAAGTCGAGTCTAGACATTGCAAAACTTTTACTAACATGGCTGTGTGCCTTACGGGCCCACGTCGCCATTGGGTGGTATTAGGATCTTTTACTCCTCGATCTTTACTCTGGGACTCTGAACTCTTTTCTACTCGGGTTAAACGAATTTACTAACTATCACTAGGATCCCGTGACCCCATTCACCCCAAAGTTGGATAAGCCATAGTATTCTTTGGAATAGTATTTTGGACGTTTTCCACACTATCATTGACTCCCTTGAAACATCTTTGTTTTTAGATGGAACCCACGAGGCAGGTCGTCCGCCACACGACGGCCATTGGCGCCTCGGGATCACCTGCCATGCTAGCTGAGATGATGATCTATCTGGGTTATCGCTGGCACCCTGAGTACACCGTCTTTGAGGAGTACCAGGACTTTAACCAGAGAGCCCTTCTACCATCAGAACTTTGTTCTGCATGCTGATGGGCTGGATCGAGCTAACCGAGCTCTTCGCCACGAGTTGTACCTCACCAGTCAGCACCTTTACCGTGCTCTGACGCTGTTGCACCCCTTTGTCCGATCTAGAGAGCTGCCGCGATCTGCGATCTACCCAGCCAGGACCGTGATGCCCCAGGGTGTCGGTTGGCCAGAGGTGGGAGGCTACTCTCCCGCGCTCGGTCCTCTTCTGCCACTTGGGCGTCGGGTTCTGCACCAGAGTATCCGCGGCCCCCAGGTCACTGACGTGGAGGACTATCCGCTGCCGCACTACCAGCTTTCAGGCTACAGCTACCTTCGCAGTACCGCATGGGACTGATGTAGGCTTGCTTGTTAGTGATAGATGCATTCGTCGCGAGCCTGCGTGCCGCCTATGATGTCTTAGTCTATGTACTGAACTCTGTGTACCGAACTCTATGTATGATCCCTTTTGTAAGATGTGCCGACTACTGTGTAGTTTCTATCGTGCTGCTTTCATTATGCATATTTGATCATGAATGATTCTTGTCCTTTGCATAATTTCTCAAATGCTGAACTACCCCTGTTATATATTAGCAGGATGGTTAGACCAGCCGGTCGTGGTCGTGGTGGCAACTTTCCACCACCGCCTGAGTACATGGCTGGTATGATCCAACAGCTTGAGATGAATCGCCAGTTCATGGAGAACATGATGGCTCAGTTTCCTCGCCCCAATATGAACCAGCAGCCAAACACAACAACTCTGCAGGATTTCATGCGCCTCAACCCAAGTGTGTACCGCAGCTCAACCCAGCCGCTGGATGCTGATGACTGGCTCCGTGACATCACCTATGAGATGGAGTCTGCTGATGTAGCCCCTGCCAGCTATGTCACTTTTGCTTCCTTCTTCCTGAAGGGACCCGCAGCTCAATGGTGGGACAGCCACAGGCGTACTCTACCCGTTGGGACAATCATCACCTGGCCAGACTTCCAGGCTGCTTTCCGTGCCCGCTTCATCCCTCAAGGAGTCATGGACCGGAAGAAGCGTGAGTTCCGCAACCTCACCCAAGGCAACAAGACTGTTGAAGCTTATCAGCGAGAGTTTCTGGACTTGTCTCGCTATGCTGAAGAGGACATTGCCACTGATGCACGCAGACAGGAGAAGTTCCGTGAAGGCCTTCAAGCTGACATCAAGCTCGCACTTCTAGTGCACGACTTTGCCGATTTCGCCACCTTGGTGAACCCCTATTTGTTGCGGATGAAGTTTTTAGATCCGAAGTATGCTTCTCTGGATCGACGCTGGAGTCCTGCAGACGCCTATGTAGATTTGTCGAAGAGTACGACTGATGCAGCCAAGTTTTTTGAGGATCAAAAAGATGATGAAGTGGAAAAGCTGTTCTGGTCGCAGTTCAGCGCTCCAACGCGCAAATTGCCTTTGAGTGAGAAGATGACTGCTGTGGCCGAGCTCCACAGGCTGTCCGGTCTTGCAATGCGGTCTGTACTAGACCATATATGGCCGAAGGGGCCGAAGCCGGACAGTTATTTTGGTTTAGTGCAACAAGTCCTTGGTACCGTATCACGGATCGATGCCATGAAGAGGTCGGCGTGCATAGAGGGTGCCCGGATGGCTCTTGCCCGTGTTAAAGCATACTGGACAGATATGGAGGCCACCATCGTTGCGACCTAGAATCCGGCGGGGGGCCAGGATCCGGCCGAGCATATCTTGGAGCAGGTAGCAGAGGGTGCTTGCTTAATAGAGGCTCAGTGCTCGAAGAATGTCATGTTCGAGTGACAGATCGTGTCATTGTAAAAACAATGTTTATTTTGATTACGAGGCTATATTTATACTTTTTGCCCGAAAGTATTATTGTGCCTCCTGTGCGGCCGGTTATATATATATATATATATATATATATATATATATATATATATATATATATATATATATATAATCTGAAAGTTAGCAGTCGTTGGCTTCAGCCCCCATGCATATAATGCGGGTTGTTTGCGAAAAATATGCGTAATCACACTTGATCCAACGTCTTGGTCCATTAAGGAGGTGATCGCACGTCGAACTAGGCAACCGGACTATATAGCTATAACACTTTCACTTAGCCATAGGAGTTTGACGGTGGGGCTACTATGTAGCCCCTGGTACCTTTGCGTGCATCCGAATACGGACGCGTGTGTACATGACTGAGAAACAGTCCTTCGTTAATGCGGCGGAATCCTAAAGATTCCGGTAAGTCTTCGAGTGGTTGAACAGTCTCTCGCTATATCATGACAGTCGGTTTTCGGCTTTCTCTACTGAGGTGCTCATCCGGAATAACCAGGGCACAATCGCAGTAGTTCTCCTTTGGCCGCCTTAGCCGATAAGATGGGAACGTAAGGCGACGAACCCAGGAGCCGGGCAAACCCAACATTTGACCACAGACATGATTCGGAGCTGATGCATATAAGGCCAAACTCGCGACGCCGAACACTCACTACAAAAAATATGTCAACTTGTGACCTTGACTATTGGTTGCTGAAAGGTCATTGTTTTCATTTGCGACCTTTTTGTGACCAAAAACAGAAGGTCAAAAGCTGGCAGTCGTAAACTGAAATTAACGACCTTCTCTGTGAGAAAGTCGTGGAATTCCACGACCAAAGCAAAAGGTCGTTAATTCTATGACCCTCTGTTTTGGTCGCTAGCTCTCTGCCCAGGCCACGTCAGATCCGACGTGACAAAATTACGACCAATTCAAAAGGTCACTGACAAGATTCAGCCCGGTCCGATTAGGTGTTTTACATGGGCCAAGCCCAACAATTCAGCCCATTTGTTGTTTTTTTCTATGCTTCGATTAGCTACATGGGCCTGGCCCAACAATTCGGCTTTCATGAGCTTCTTCCATTTTCTAGGCCTCATCCTCTTTGCAATCTATTTCCTTTTTTATTTTCTGAGATTTTATTTTGTTTCATTTTTTAAACGGTCCAGTGCTTGTTGGGTTGTGGCCTTCTTCAGCCCAATTATTTGTCCGGTATTAGATCTCAGCCTTTTGGACCAACCTCTAGCCCAGTTACACACACGTACATCCAACATTATATCATATTCAAATCAAGAAAACTCCATATGAAATTCAAATCATCCATCGCATCACATCAGGTTTACATAACAAATCATCTCAGGAATACATTTCCTTACACAGGAATATAGAAGGAACAGAGGGAATACGCAATAAGACAATTATGGCATGTAGTTTAGACAGGAGAGTACAATCAGGTTTACACGTACATCCTACAACTTGCCATCCTACAACAAGAAGTATATAACAGGAGAGTACAATGGACTTCATTGCTCTCTCTTGCGAGACTTGCTCCAGATGCGACAACTTGCCATCCTACAACAAGTATATAACAATGAACTTCAAGACCATTACAGGAGCTAAACGCCCAATCAACGCGAAGTGATCAAAAATGCCTTAGCGCATGCATTCAAAATTTAGACACTTGACATAGCCCATCAAGCATGCAATAAATTATAGAAAGTAAACGAGGACCAGACTTTACAATTACAGACACATCCATCAATCCATGAGGCAAAATCATGTGAATCCAAAAGGAGAGGCAGGAAGGGATACCAATTTTGATCTAGAGGGGCTACGAGTGTGGCCTTCTTCCGGAAGAGGTTGGCCCTAATGCACCTTGTATCAGAGGCGCTGGGAGCTCATAGATTGTCCTGGTCAGTGAGCAAGTCCTCGCAACCGGTCATACTGCTAGCCTGAGTACTTGGTATTAACGAACAAAGACTGTAATCAATAGCAGATTAAGCGCCAATTTTCTCGGATGCAAGGAGAAGAACGAGCAAAACAGCACAGAGATGTGGGACAATGCTGTACCTGTAGATGATGTTCGCAGCCAAGGAAGACATGGGGCCAGCCTTGCATGCGTGCGTGCTTCACCGGTGCATGCATCACCATAGCAGCCAAGCAAGTAGACATCATCGACATCTACTCACCACTTTCCTGGCAATAAAGAAAGAGTCAAACAAAAAAATATTAGACCATGATATGACACCAGACCATAGATTAGTAACTTTAAATCACAAAGTAGATCCACAACACCATAAAATAGTCCCAAACCCGAGTGTTATTTGAGTATATCGCATGTAGTTTATTTTCATGAGTCCAGAAACATGGAAGGGTTCAATACAGTCCTAATGTACATTCATATTACAATAGCTCGATAAGTCCAGAAATATATTGTATATGCACGATAAGTCCAGAAACCCCAGTGCTATTTATTTACTGGTTTTACTGAATCACACTACATATTCTAGCAGAGAGGCACTCTGATTTGCCTGTGTGGATCTGGACAATTCCCCTCTCTCTACGAGAAGCTACCAAATAAACAATTTCACACATCTGTTGATTGGTTTTGATACTCATAACAAAAGGATGCAGCATATAAACAGCAACCACAGCACAACTACAACGCGGCTCAAATTTCAAGTTGTTGTGATGTGTCTGTAGCATGCTGCCTAAGCAACGGCAATGCATAGTGGTACAGCCGAGAGATCAGTAGCATCAACACGTTTAGCCCTACTTGGATCACACGCCCACGTACAGGCCCCAGAGACAATTCAACCAAATTGGCCAGGTTCGAGCAGAGCACAAAGGCAAAAACAAAGTATATATCAATGCCTACAACCTTTAGTTTAGCACACATCTCTTTAGAACAGAGTAATATTCAGAATTCATAACCACCAACGACAGCTTTACTAGTATCTCTTTAGTAGAGAGTAAACACCAGCAAACTAATTTCATCTTGAAGGGTAGTTTTGCAGCAGCAACAAGCATTAAAACAAGCTACTCTTGTTACTATAGTGCAGTTCAGTACTATAGTTCAGTACCATATGCCTACATTTCAAAATCCAATCATCTCACAATCAAATAAAATTTCTAGAGGCAGAGCCACTGTACAATACTGTATCAAGGCAACAACCTAATTTCAGTAAGGAAATTAACTGAATTTAAAGAGATAAAGCTTCTTGGCTCTCCACACTCTACTCCACTGGAGGCACCAGAACTAATTTGCAATCAACCCTGAACAATAAGTAGTGCATATTTCAGATATCTGGAACTAAACTAACCTAACTAATCACAACAAGGTGGCATGCATGGAAATCTGGAACTAAAGTACAATCTGGATTTATAGCACATGCTGCAGCCACTATAGAAGTTATTAACGTAACAATAAAAGCCTTCAAGGGGCAAATAAAGCCACAGTTCAAGTGCTCAAACTCTCAAAGGGACATGTAGGAGCAAACCTTGAAAGCAGCAGGAGCAGCTGCAGCAGGAGCCGATGATGCACTCACCCAGAGGCATAGCTAGGGAACCTGCGTAATCAACAAACACATAAAAGCAACCATGAATATAATTAAACACATACATAGGGCAGATTAATCTGCCATGCTAAGTGACAGCATACTAAGGTAGAACAGAAAGCACTACAGCCCATTATCTGTTGTTTGGGCACTACCGCGAACACCTTGACAGATATATTTGTGCGGCTTTTACCAAAAAACTGAGCAGTAGCTAATCATTGAACACTATCTGTTGTTTGTCAGTGAGATAAGAATGAAGTCACTCCTCTGTTTACAATACAAATTGGTCGATTGTAAGTACAGTAGGGTATTTCACCCAAATCTGCAAGTGTCGTGTTCCCCACAGTGACTAGGCGATGGCGACTATGCTCGGCTAAAGCTAGGAGACGGAATTCAGAATATGGCTACAAGAAAATAAACCTAAAACTAACAAGGTTGTTCCTGAAGATAATCCACAAAGAAAATGAAAAATAGCAAAGGGAGGTTCAGATTTAACTCACTGTCATTTTGGTATTTTGTTTTATTTGAGAAAGTAAACAAAGGGTAGAAACAATACTATGAGAAGGACAGAAATATATCACAACACAAAAACATATATTCTCGCATGAACATAATTCTAGTACTCACAAATCAACAAAATGAGTGGTATTAAACAAGCACCAGTCAAGAAACGAACACATATGGGATCACACACATATGCTAGAAGATTACTATATCACAGAGCATATCACACATAGTAAATATAATTCAAACAACTAGACATTAACTAGTCAGAACAAACAATAAAATGCACTATATTTTGCAAGTACGAAACTGAACAATTGTCAAGTTGCAAGCTCATATGAAATCTGAATATTTCAAGTACTACACATATCAATTTTGAATATTGCAAAGTACTGAACAATAAACTTCTCAAGATTTCAAAATTTGAGATCAGATAGAGAGAGAAAAGCAGCAACAGCAAGTTGGAGAACTTGAGCGGAGGAGGAGCAGCAGTAGGGACGAGGGGAGGAGCAGCAGTAGAGAGAAGGAGTGGAGGTGCAGCAGGGGATGTGGGAGAAGAAGAGCAGCAGCAAAGGGATCAAAGGAGAAGCATCAAGCAGCAGAGCTAAGGAGAGGCAGCAGCACAGGGGTGCAAGGAAGAGAAGCAGCAGAGATGGAGAGGGAAGAGCAGCAGCATGGTGAGGAGCAGCAGGGAGGAGAGACTCGCGCGGAGCACCAGACAATCGTGCCTCCCCTCGTCTGGTCGGGCGCGCGAGGTGGTGCTGGTGCTGATGGCGGCGGTGGATGGAAATGGTGGCGCTGGTGGATGCGTTGTTGGATGGGTGTGGAGTGGTGGATGGAGATGCGGTGGCGCGCCGCCACGCCGGCCTGGATGCGGCGGTGGCCGGAGGTGGAAGGGGGCGGGGAGAGAAATCTGAGGGCCGAGATCCGGGAGTACCTCCGCGGCGTTCAGGTGCGAACGGACGACGGCAGGAGTCCGGTGTCTCTTGTACGGCCGGCATCGGACGAGGAAGAGAGGCGACAAAGGGCACAGCTCCGTCATCGACCGAGAATAAGCACGCACGCGGAGCAGGGTGGCTCCCCTACCAGCGTGGAGGAGGCGACGTCGCAGATGGGGAAGCGGTCGGCAGCGGCGCGGGAGAGAGATTGGGTGGCGCCGCCGGCCGTGGCGGTGGTGGTGCGGGATAGAGAGGGAGAGAGGTTGGGTGGCGGCGGCAGAGGAGGGGAATGAATCGCGGAGGAGGAGGGGGACGCCATGGCCTTGCTTGGACTAGTGGATATGGGGGGTGAAGGCGAGGGGAGGGGGATGGCGGAGACGAGATCGGCGGTGGTGGATGGGCGGCAATGGTGGGGGAAAGGGAAGGGAGGGTGCAGACCGGCGGCGAGGGGAGATGGAGGTGGGTGGCGGATCTGGATCGGGAGCGGAGGCGGCTGCAAGCGCTAGGGTTGAGAGAGGGGTTTGCTGAGAGAGAGAGAGAGAGAGGAGGGCTAGGATGGACGGACGGATGTACGGATGGATAGATGTTTGTCATGTCATCAATCCAGGCCACACCTGATTCCACCAATCAAAGTTAAGCTTATATAATTTTGTTTCTTTTTCTTTTGTTTCTCTTATAATTTTTAACCTCTTATTCAGGATAAACATTTAACATATTAACCTCTTATAGTTTATTCAAATAAATCAATATTTTGCACATGTGTGTATGTAGGGATGACAAACAATGTTGATTTGGGGGTTTTCATTTTCTTTGCGAAAAAGAACCATTTTCCATTTTTCGAGTGCTCAAAAGGAGTTTTTTTTGTGAAGGACATACCAAATATTTGTTACAAAATTAGACCAAATCAATTTTCTAAAATAGTAGGCCATATTTGATGTACAATTAACCAAATGGTTGGGTGTCAAGGATTTGATCCACCTCTGGTGAAAAATACAAAATTCCGTCGATTCAGTTGGAAGCAAGTCAAATTTGAACTGCAGCTGCCTCATAGTTTGCTCTTTATTTTTTTCAAAAATCATTTCTAGGTACATAAGTATCTATTTAATCAGAGAAACATCAAAAAAAATTCAAGATTCAACCACTAGCTACGAACGGTCACGCCCGCCGTTTTGATCGCATTTTGAAACGAACATGAAAAATTCAAAAAAAAATCAAAAAATTGGAAAACCTTCGCATTGTGTCATTATATATGACCAACTTGCGAGGAAAAATAATAAACTTGTAACACGGCAATTATTTTAAAAAATATTCTCATAAATGAGCTATCATGCGTGAAGATTCATGGCTTTCAAGTCAAATGATCATTCTTATGGCCACATTCATGTCATAATTCGTTCACATGATCTCATATTGTGCACAAGGGTGCATCTTAGAATTCCAAAAAATGTTGCCTAAGGGAGTTTTCATTTTCTTTGTACGGAAAATGCATTTTCCATTTTCTGAGTGCTCGAAATGAGGTTTTTTTGTGAAGGACCTATCATATATTTTGTCGAGGAAACTGATCCACGAACACCTATGGGGCCGGCGGACCGAGCCCCTTTCGGTTCGGCGGGGGGCGGAGATCGCGCGAAGAGCAGATCGAGGCGAAGCACACGAGCAGTTTACCCAGCTTCGGAGCTCTCCGGAGAGATAATACTCCTACTGCTGCATGTCTGAGTGTATTGAGTTCTTGCTCGGGAGCGCTGAGTGCTACAGTACACACTAGCTGCTAACGAGACCGAGCGTGAGTGTTTTTCTGCCTTCGAACTCCCCCTTCTACGTTGCGCATGTGCCTCCTTTTATATGCTCAAGGGGTCACCGACAGGTGGCAACGTAGACAAGGGTAAAAATGGAAAGGTGTTGCGGTTGGTACAACTACCTGTACAGTGTATCATACCTAACCCTGACGGCAGGGGACAAAGGCATTAAATGCCCGTCTGCGTCGCCCAAATAGTGCAAAAAGGGACCGTCAGGGACGCCACCGCTTGCCACGATGGCAATCTTGTCAGCGCCGCTTGCCACCGCACACCGCTGGCTGCACAGCCTCCTGCCACGCGCGCTTGGAAAGGTCCCAGGGTGACACGTTGGTGGATGTGCCGGAGCGTGGGTACAGAGTGGTAGCTTGCCGCGGCAAGCGCCTTGCCGCGGTCATTGTCTTGTCGCGTCCGTAAGCTTGTCGCTCACCGGGCCTCGCCGGGACGCGTAGTGCGTCGCGGCAAGTTCCTTGAGATGCCTTGGTTGGCCTTCCCGGCAAGCTCCTCTTGCCGGGGCCTTGTCTCCTTGGCTTGAATACTTTGTTCTTGAATGGCTCCAAAGGAACCACGGAGGACCTTGGCGGTCACCCGGCAAGCCTTGCCGCGGGGTGCTGCGACTGCCCGTGCACAAGTTCGGGATACTAGGGTACCCCTACTCTAGTACACCGATAGGAGCCCCCGGGCCTGGGCCACACATGGTGCCGAGCGCTGTTGGGCCAGACCCAAAACAGGGCACGGGCACGCGCGGCCTGGGTTACGCCGTATCTTACTCCGTATCCACCACGCCCTCCCCGAACGGCACGCGTCAAATGCGGCGTCGTGGGAGATATCGTGGGTGGTTTCTTTATTCGGAAAGACGGAACGTCTGCCCCCTCCCTCTTTATAAGCAGGGGAAACAGGGGCAGTTCGCCCATTTCGTCGGTTGCTATTCCAATCTCAGAAACCTCCGCCGTCCCTCCCTTTCTTCCCAAAGCTGAAAGAGAGTAGCGCTCCGCCCCCCATCGCCACCAGCACCACCAACGCCGTCGATCTCCCCCACCACCTCCGCCATGGCTCCGAAAGCCGACAAGGGGAAGGTCGTGAAGTCGACCGAGGCGCAGCGGCTCGCGGCGCTGCGAAAGGAGCGGGCAACCTTCCCCCCCAAGCTCGCCGCGAAGGAGCTGAGGGAGTATTACTACCTCTTCTGGTCGACGGAGACGCGAGCGCATCCGCGCACGAAGGTACTCTCAGCCGTCGCTTCGAAACGGGCTCCGAATGGATATCCCTTCTTCGCGTTGTTCTTCTACTGCGGGCTCTGCCCCCCTTTCTCTGAGTTTTTCTGCGACATTATGAACACCTACGGGTTCCGCCTCCTTGACTTCACCCCCAATGCCGTTCTGACCATGGCAGTTTTCGCACATCTCTGCGAAAACTTTGTCGGAGTCTATCCAAATGTAGCTCTTTTTCGCCACTTCTTTATGCCCCGAGTTGAGAGAGGGGAGCCTTTATCCGGCGGAATCGCCTGGATCTCGAGAGCTGGCAAGAAGGGAGCTTATCTGGAGGGAGAGCTCCGCGGCAAGTGGGAGGAATGGAGAGCAGACTGGTGCTGGATTGTCGAGGAGAACCCGCAGCCGTTTACCGCCCAGCGCCAAACCCCAGTAGCGCGCGGCAACGATTGGAGCAACATGGCCCCGGAAGACGATAGGCTAAAGATTGCCGTTACCCGGATCCAACGCCTCAGGCTTGCCGGGCTCACTGTAGGCGCCGTTGGCGCAGATTTTCTTCGCTGCCGCATTGCCCCCCTGCAGGAGAGGAGGAGACCCGCCTGGGAGTTCCAGAATGCGGCGGACATCATGAGGCTGCGCCCGGGCCTCAACTTCAACTTCACTATCCTGGAACTTAACGCGATGCTCCAGGAACTGTTCAAGTACGACCCTGAACATCCTGAAGTGTTCAGGTTGCCGAAGGGTGTCGTTCCGCTGTGCAACAACTCCTCGCTCGACCGCATCCGTGCAATGATGCCGCTGTGCGATTCGCATGGAATTGTCCCAACTTGGCAAGAGCCTACAGACGACGTCGTGCAGGAGTTCTTTGACGGCTTGGTAGAAGTGCCGGTTCGCTCCGATGAACAGAAAAGCCTTACTCGCGACACCACCGATGCGGAGATGCAGCCGCTGCCGCAGGCGAGTTTGGATTCACCGTGGAGGAGGCAGAGGCAGCAGAGGCGGCAAGCCTTGCCGAGCGAGAGGGGCTTGCCTGCGAGGGAGAGCTTGCCGGGCCTGAAGTCGAGTCGGGCGAGCCCATCGAGGGTGCGAGCGGCTCGTTGAAGACCAACTCCTCTTCCTCCTCATCTTCAGACAGCTCGCCGCAAGCAGAGCCCCCAGCTCCACCAAGAAGGCGTCTCCGCAAGGCCGGGGACGTAGCGGGGCGGCAGACGAGTCAACAGCCGCCGCGCCGCGCGACACGCTCTACCGTGGCAAGCACTGTTGCCGCGGGAGCACCTCACGCCGCTGCGGCAATTGGAGCGGGGACCTCCCGGACCACCGCCACTGCCCCCGCCAAGCGGCTAAGGGAACCTACTCCTCCGCCTCGTCACGCCGGAGGTGAGCCGGACTTCAACCTCTCCGTGCTCAGCTCCGACGAGGAAGAAGGAGAGTAAGATTCTTTGTTGTACTTGTAGTTCTTCAATTCTTGCCGTTTTGTCTTGTATCTGATTTGCTTTACTCCGAACCCCTTCCTTTTCAGGACTCTGGCCCAGAGAGCGGCGAAGAGAGCCAAGGTCCCGGTGATTGTCATCAAGGACGAACCCACCGCGATAGCGGGGGGTGTGTCCGAGACCACCTTGCCGGACCCGGCAACTATTCCCCAAAGCAGCCCCCAGCGCAGCCCCTAGCGTAAGTATATGTTTACTTCCCGCTGTTAGGCGCACATGGGTGCTCTTTCTTTGCTGACATCTGACTATTGGTTTGTGTAGGAGCAGAGCAGCCTCACCAGGAGCGCCCGGAAGCCGCCCCTGACATGCCATCTGCTTCCACTACACCGCCAAGGGAGGGTTCCCCGGCAAGGGAGCGTTCTCCGGCAAGGGATAATTTTCCGGTAAGGGAGAAGTCTCTGGCAAGGGAGAGTTCTCCGGCAAGGGACAGCACCAGTGACCCCCTGGTGGCGGAGACCATGACTGTAGAACCCAGTACAGGTAATCCTCTTGCTTGAAAACTTCCCTTGGGTTCTTCTTCTTCTGATTTTATTTTTGGATATTTGCTTGACTTTTCTCCCTTTTCCGGCCGTCAGATCCCTCTGCCATAGAGCCGATGGAGACCGAGGTCGCCGGCGAGGAGAACGCGCACGGCAATACCGACGACGCCGCTGCCACCGAAGAAGCAGCTGGCGCTGATGATCCGCCGGCGAAGAGGCCGCCAAAGCTGCCGCCGCAAAAGTTGGCGAGGGGTCTGGCGATCGCACTAACGGCCCCGAGGCCGCAGGAGCGCCAGGCGCTACGCCGACCGCCGATCCCTCCGCCGCTGCCGCAGCATCAGGCTCCGAAGAGCCCCAGCCCGGCGCCTATTTGAAGGCCAGCGATGGCGTCTTCATCAAGCTCCCCTGGGCGTCAAGCTCCAGGGCGCCGGTCGAAGGAGAAATCTTGGATGGAGAGGTGCTCGCCTCCGCTGGGCTGACGCTGGTTGATGCGCCGAGCAGCAGCAGCGGCGAGTCTGAGGAGGAGCGGCTGCTGCGGAAGCTGGTGTCGCTCTACCGCGCTCGGCAGGCCAAGCTGGAATCCCGAGAAGCGCTTGTCGCGAAGGCGGGAGTGGACATCGAGAAGCGCGCGGAGGAGCTCCGGGGTCTTAACCAGGAAGCTCTCCGGTCCCTGGCAGAAGAGTGGGAACAACTCGCCGAGGAGCGGAAAGCCTTCTTCCTCGAGAAGGCTGAAGTTGAAGAGCAATAGCGTCTTGCCACCGAGAATCTGTCTGCGCGGGAGGGCGAGTTGGCACATCGGAAGGTCAACCTTGACAGCCACGAGGAGGAGCTTGCTGCGCGCGAGCAAACATTCGGTGGGGCTCTCAAGGAAGCAGAGGATGCTGCTGCAGCTGCCGAGGCCGCCAAGAAGGAGCTGGAGACGAAGGTGGCGCAGCTGGAGGCCGATCTCAAGGCGAGCGATGAAAAGCTTGCTGTGCTCAAGCGTGAGCGCGAGAAGGACGCCTACACCTTTGGCGAGCTGTAGGGTCGTCTCGCCGAGAAGGGCAAGGAGCTTAGCGCAGCCAAGGACTCCAACGCAGATCTTGAGTTGAAGTTGACTACTTTGACCAAGACGCTGGACGGTGCCAGGGAGCAGGAGGTGGCCTTGAAGGAGAAGATCAAGGCCGACGAGGCGCTGCTGGCGAGTGCTGCTGCCGCCCAGAACACTTTCAGGGAGAATGTGGAGCACTGGATGGAGGGTCTCGTGGATGTTGCCGCATCCATTGACAGGGAGCTGGCGTGGCTGGGGATGGAGGATCTCGGGTATCCCTCCGATGAGAACCTCCAACCCAGCGCCAAGCTCACCTTGTTCTTCAAAGGCGTGGCGACGGCCCTCCAGCGACTCCGAGAGAAGATTCCAAAGCAGCTGGCCGACGAGTCGCGCAAGATCTGCGCGGGAGCTCTTCAAAAGGTGTTGGTGAAGGTGGCCTTCCGTAACCCAGGCCTCAACCTCACCAACGTCCTCAGGACCTTGCTGCCGGATGCTAATCTGGAAGCGCTCAAGACCCTTGTCGCACCCATTGTGGACAAGGTGAGCGGGATCAAGAGGGTTGAGGGCGATCGCGTAGATTAGGCCGCCCATTTTCTCCTTTTCTTGTCGCTGTTGGTCATGTTATGAAAACAATCTGTTAGAGCTACGACAAGCTATCTTGTAATATAACTCTATTTTGGGTATCGATTGCTATGTTATTTCCTTTACTTGATTCCTTCCTTTGTATGTTTTTGCCCTACGCTTTTAGGGAACTTGTCAGCGCAGGCACCTTAGCCGCGAGCGCTGAGTGCGGGATGTCAGCAGCCTGCTGGCGGTGCCGCCACCGACAAGAAACCTTGTCGCAACTAGTCGCAGCTCACTTAAGTCGTTGAGCGGACTCGAAACAAAGTAAGGGTGCAACTAGTTACGAGTTGGTTCCTCCGCGCACAGGTTTTCCATACAAAGCACGGTCGTTCGAGGAAGATAACTTAATCTTAAAAATTTTAAAACTGATTTCTCAAACTTTGGCAACTTAGCTTTTCTGTCGTTTGCGTCCCGGTAAGGCGAAACTTTATTGAACGACGCCTGGTCCACACCATTATCTTCTCCTTTCCCCCCGGCAAACTTGTGGGCGTGGGAACCTTCCTTTCTTTGAGAAAGAGAAAGAAGAGAAAATAAAGATATGGAGCCTTACGGCTCGTTATTGCTTACTGGGGGTAGGCGCTGCACAAAGTGTCAGATAACACGTGCAAAAAATAGAAAGCATGAAATTGACAAGATATGCGGAGCACATGAGCTTACTTATGCACGGGGTCTGCGCCCGGCTTTGTACAAAGGATTACATGCAACATCGGCAAGACTTGTACAAAAGGTGGTTGCCGAAACAGGTTCCGGCAACCGCGCCTTATGGGTAAAACTTACGAAGATGCTCAATGTTCCAGGAGTTGCTCACCGGAGTGCCATCTTCGGTCTCAAGGCGGACAGCGCCAGGCCTAGTGACTCGTTTCACCCGGTAAGGGCCTTCCCACTTCGGCGTCAACTTGTTGGAATTCTTGGCGGACTGACCGCGCCGAAGAACAAGGTCGCCTTCCTCGAGACTTCTGGCATTAACTTTGCGGCTATGGTAGCGGTGCAAAGCTTGCTGGTATCGAGCAGCTCGTACAACGGCCTAAAGACGGTCTTCCTCAAGGAGCAGCGCGTCATCTTGTCGTAGCTGCTCTTGCTCAAGCTCATCATAAGCGAGCACTCGAGGTGACCCGTATACGAGTTCCGTGGGGAGAACTGCCTCTGCTCCATAGACTAGAGCGAAAGGTGTCTGGCCAGTGGCTCGATTTGGCGTCGTCCTGATC
Organism: Triticum timopheevii; assembly: GCA_963921465.1. NCBI lineage: Eukaryota > Viridiplantae > Streptophyta > Magnoliopsida > Poales > Poaceae > Triticum > Triticum timopheevii. Next base: position 2,055,468 of record CAWUFU020000003.1, read on the forward strand.
GACCAAAGAACCACCGGCAGCTCCTCAATCCAGTTCTTTTCGCACTTGTGCAACCTGTCGAAAGTCCTGGTCTTGAGCCCGCGCAGCACTTCAGCATTTGCCCTCTCCGCTTGACCGTTGCTTCTCGGATGAGCAACAGAAGTGAAGCAGACCTTGGCGCCAAGATCTTGGACGTACTGCATGAAGGTGCAGCTCGTGAATTGCGTGCCGTTGTCAGTGATGATCCTGTTAGGGATCCCGAAGCGGCAAACAATCGACCTGAAGAACTTGACTGCTCACTGTGCTGTCACCTTCCTCACTGCTTCCACTTCCGGCCACTTTGTGAACTTGTCGATTGCAACGTACAAGTACTCAAAGCCCTCGACAGCTCGGGGAAAGGGGCCGAGGATGTCGAGCCCCCAGACCGAAAATGGCCAGGATAAAGGGATCGTCTGGAGAGCTTGAGCTGGCTGGTGTATCTGCTTGGAATGGAACTGGCACGCTTCACACTTGGTTACTTGTGCAGTTGCATCCTGGAGGGCTGTCGGCCAAAAGAAACCTTGCTGGAATGCTTTGCCGGCAAGCGCTCTTGCACCAATGTGGTAACCACATATGCCTCCATGTATCTCCGCCAACAGCTTTTGTCCATCTTCCCGGTGAATACACTTCAATTTCACACCGTTGAGTCTTCTTCTGTACAGTGTGTCATCGACAAACTGGTACATACTTGACTGCCGGGCTACTCTTTCCGCTTCTTCTTGCTCTTCGGGAAGTTCTCCTGTCTGAAGGAAACAGACAATCTGCTGTGCCCATGCTGGAGCTTGCGGCTCGACAACAAGGACTAAAGGCACATCTGCTGCTGCGGGAACATCCGCTTCTACGGCGAGAACCTGCGGCTCAGCCGGAGCTTGACGTTCCCTGGCAAGCTTGCCGGAGCAAAACTTGTCAGGAGCGTCTGCTTCAATGGAACAAACCCTAGGGCTTGCCGGAGCAGACTGTTCCTCAGCACCCTTGGTGTTGATCTTGGGGACCTTCTTGGCGGCGGCTTCGGGGAGCTCTGCCGGAAAATAGTCACCAGAAATCAACTTCCTCTTCTTGCTCTGTCCAGTTGATGGTGTTACAGACGGTTGAGTTAGTTTGAGCACAAAGATCCCTGGTTCCACAGGTAACTTAAGTGCGGCGCACTTCGACAGGCCATCGGCAATGTCGTTCTGAGCTCTTGGAACATGTTCCATCTATAGGCCGTCAAAGTGCTCTTCTAGCTTTCTCACTTCATCAACGTAGGCTTCCATCAACGGACTCTGATAATTCTTGTTCACTTGGCGGACGACAAGCTGCGAGTCACCCCTGACAATGAGCTTCTTGATCCCAAGGTCTGCTGCGATCCTGAGACCGGCAAGCAAACCTTCATACTCTGCAGTATTGTTTGTTGCTTGTTCCTTGGGAAAGTGCATATGGACTACGTACTTGAGGTGCTCTCCGGTGGGCGCAACAAGTAGCACGCCCGCACCGGCGCCTTGCAGCAAGAAGGCACCATCAAAGTACATCAGCCACTCTTTGCTTGCTTCCTTGACGGGGATGCTGATTTCTGGAATTTCTTCATCTGGTGTTGGCGTCCATTCTACTATGAATTCTGCCAATGCTCTGCTTTGGATAGTTGAAGTGCTCTCAAACTTGAGGCCAAAGCTTGACAGTTCCAGTGCCCACTCGACAATCCTGCCTGTTGCTTCTGGATTCTGCAGTATCCTCTTCAGCGGAAAACGAGTGACAAATGTGATCTCATGTGCTTGGAAGTAATGGCGCAGCTTTCTCGAGGCCATGAGAAGGCTGAAAAGCAATTTCTGCACACCAGAATACCTTGACCTAGCCCCCTGCAGAAGGGAACTGACAAAGTAAACTGGGCGCTGCACCATTCTCTTCTGTATCTCCTCACGCGCCTGCGCAGATCCATCTTTGTCGGGACCAGAGCTTGTCGGTGAAGTCCCCTGCTTGTCGCTGGATGCATCTGCCGTGGTTGCTGGCTCATCATCCGCCTCCCTCTCCGCTACTAACGCAGCACTAACCACTTGATTGGTTGTCGCTATATACAACAGCAACTTCTCTTGTGGTTTAGGTGCGACAAGTGTTGGAGTGGAGGACAGGTATCTCTTTAAGTCCTGCAGCGCAGCTTCCGCTTCCGGAGTCCATTTCGTTGGACCTGCCTTTTTTAGTATTTTGAAAAACGGTAGGGCGCGCTCAGCAGACCTAGAGATAAACCTGCTGAGAGCAGCCACGCAACCGGCAAGTCTTCGCACATCCTTGACGCGCTTTGGTGCTTCAATCTGCTCAATGGCCTTGATCTTGTCGGGATTGGCTTCAATTCCCCGCTGAGACACGAAGAACCCAAGAAGCTTGCCGGAGGGGACTCCAAACACACACTTCTCGGGGTTAAGCTTGAGGTTGATCTTGCGCAGATTTGCAAAGGTTTCGTCTAAATCCTGAATCAGAGTTGCCTTGTCCTTGCTCTTGACCACTATGTCATCCATGTAGGCTTCCACATTTATGTGCATTTGTGGCTCAAAAGCGTCATGGACTACTCTTGCAAATGTTGAACCAGCATTCTTTAAACCGAAAGGCATCCGTATGAAACAGTATGTGCCACATGGAGTGATGAATGCGGTCTTCTCCTCATCCTCTTCTGCCATGAAGATCTGATGGTATCCTGAATATGCGTCAAGAAATAAAAGCAAGTCACATCTGGCTGTGGAGTCAACAATCTGGTCAATGCGCGGCAAGGGAAATGGGTCTTTGGGACAAGCTTTATTGACATCGGTGAAGTCGATACAAAGCCTCCATTTCCCGTTTGCCTTGCGCACGACTACATGATTGGCCAACCACGTAGGATGGAGCACTCCTCTGACAAGGCCTGCTGCTTCCAATTTCTTGATTTCTTCTGCGATGAATTCTTGGCACTCCACTGCTTGTTTCCTGACTTTCTGCTTGACGGGCCACGCATGAGGATAGACGGCAAGATGGTGCTCGATTACTTTCCTGGGAACACCGGGGATGTCAGAAGGTTGCCACGCAAACACGTTGACGTTCGCCTGCAGGAAAGCAACAAGCGCGCTTTCCTATTTAGGGTCGAGAGTGGCACTGATGGTGAAGGTACCACCAGTGCCGTCCTCCTTGGCGGACACCTTCTTGGTCTCTGGCGGAGCCGCCATTGTCTTCTTACGCTTGCCGGTGGAGCTCGATGGTGCGTCCTCGACGGTAGCGCAACACTCCTAAGAGGTGCACTTGCCGGAGTGGGCATCAGAACTCTTGCCGGACTTGGTCTTCTTCTTCCCCCCGGGAGCTTCAACGGCAAGTGACTTGCGATCTGTTGCGGCTGCCGCTTCCCGGTAGATCTTGTCGGCGCAGATAAGAGCATCCTTCTTGTCTCCAGGGACAGAGATGACACTTATCGGGCCTGGCATCTTTAGCATGTTGTATGCATAGTGAGAGACTGCCATGAATTTGGTGAGTGCCGGACGGCCGAGTATCCCATTGTAAGGCAATGGAAAGTCAGCAACGTCAAAAGTGACCCTCTCAGTCCTGAAGTTCAACTCGCTGCCAAATGTCACCGGCAACATGATCTTTCCCTTCGGCTTGCTCCTTCCCGGATTGATTCCTTGGAATGTGCCGGTCTCTTCGAGCTCGCTATCAGGGATCTGGAGTTTCTGGAGTACCACGGAGGAGATCAGGTTCAAGCCGGCCCCGCCGTCAACTAGCATCTTAGTGACCTTGAGGTTGCGGATAGTTGGTGAAACCAACATCGACAAGCACCCGACCGCAGTTATGCGATTAGGGTGGTCCTCAATATCAAAGATGATAGGCGTGCTGGACCATTTCAAAGGCTAGCGTGACTCGACGGGTGGTTCTGCCGCATTGACTTCCCGCACCCACTGCTTGAGCTGGCGGTGTGAAGTATGCAGAGAAGCACCGCCGTCAACGCACAGGATCTCTGTGGCTTTCTGGAACTCCTGCTCACCGGTCTCGTCATCATCCATATCTTCATCGTCGCCGTCATCTTCATCCTTGTCGCGGCCGCGGGGAGGTTTGTCTCCTTGCCGCTGCTTGGCCTTGCCGCGGCGTCCTCCTCGGCCGGGGCATTTCTTGCTGGATCCTCCAGCACCTTCTTGGGCCTTCTCCTTGTCGCGTCGCTCGTATTCAGCCTTTTGCTGCTCGACAAGCTGCTCGACCTTCTTGCAGCTCTGGAGGTCATGGCCCTTGGTGCGGTGGATCTTGCAGTACTGCTTGTTGGTGCCGTCCTGCTTGTCGGCGACCGCCACAGCCCGGCAGTTGGTGCATGCGGCAATCTCTTTGCCGGAGCTACCAGCTTTGGCTTTCTTGGCGCCACCTCCGTTGCCGGACTGCTCAACGACTAGCACATCTTTGCCTTTCTTCTTCCTGTTGTTCTGCCGCCGGTTTTTCTTTGCCGGGGCGGCATCCTAGCTGTCAGATCCTGCTGCTCCTGTATTCTCTCCGGGGAGTTTCCTCCCTTCCTCAGCACGTGCACACTTGTCGGCCAGGGCATATATCTCACTGACGCCTTTGATCTTGCACATCGCCATCTCCTCTCGCATCCTGCAGTTTCGCACGTTCTGATGGAACGCGCTGATGACCGCGGCAGGGTGGACATCTGGGATGTTGTGCTGTACACGGCTGAATCTCTAAATGTACTTGCGCAGGGGCTCTCCTTCCTTCTAGGCGAGCAGATGAAGGTCGCTCTCTTGGCCATGAGGTTTGTGGCCGCCTGTAAAGGCGCCGACAAACTGATGGCATAGGTCTGCCCAGGAGGATATGGAGTTATCCGGCAAGTGCATGAGCCAGGACCTGACATTGGGCTTGAGCACCAGTGGGAAGTAGTTGGCAAGGATCTTGTTGTCCCGCCCCCCGGCAGCTTGCACCGCGATGGTGTAGATGCTGAGGAACTCCGACGGATGTGACTTGCCGTCGTACTTCTCTGGTATGTCTGGCTTGAAATTCTTCGTGCTGGGCCACTGGACTTGCCGCAGCTCACGAGTGAACGCAGGGCAACCTACCGCGTACGGCAAGTCGCCTGGTTCCCCTGGCGCATGCATGTCGACAGAGGGCCCAACGCGCTGGTCCGATTGACGCCGCGCTTCTCTTCGGCGCTCGATGCGAGTACGAGCGTCTTCTTGCTGTCGTTCATGAAGAACTTGGCGCTGATCGCGACGAGCTCGTGGATCTGATGATGCGGTGGATTCGCTGTCGAGGTAGATCCGGCGAGTCGGCGATCTTGGCCTTCGGGGTGGAGAGTGCACGGTGGTTGCACCCCCGCCGGTTTTGTCGCCATCGGCTCGTGCCTGGCAATCTTGCCGCGGCTGCGATGTACTCGGCTGCCGTGGGGTGTCGCCGTTGGCGAAGCCGATGAGACTCTGAATGGTGGCCCTCCATTCGTCGATCTTGTCTGCCGTTGGAGGGTAATCCAGGAGTAGTTGAGCTCGTGCCAAAGCTTCTGCTGAAGTGGTGGGCGGCAGTGGCGAATGGTGCGAGGAGCGGGATATGCTCGGACATCTAACTATGTTAGAAGGAGCAGTATCCCGTCCAGGCGACCGTGTCTCGCTCGTGCCAGCATGTTGGCGTGCATGCTGGTCTTGAGCACCCCGAGATCCACCGGCTCGATCTTGATCCAACGAACGTATGGTACCGTAAGTACCATGACGTTGTCGGTCCCGCGCCTCCTGAGATGGGTGCGGTGCATGTACGGACGCCGAAGTCTGCGCAGCCTTGTCCTTGGACCTGGCAGCACCGTGAGCTCCCTCGTCGACGCCCGTTCTTCCGCCGGCGTCTACCCCACCACCCATTTTCTCCGGTGGTGGTGGGATCGACATGGACGGAACAGCTGCCTCCAAAGCCTTCTTCTTCGGTGGCATGTCGATGAAGAAGATGAAGATCTAACTCGTGTGAACGCCGGATCAGGTTCACACAGCCTCGACGCCCCCTACCTGGCGCGCCAAAGATGTCGGGGAAACTGATCCACGAACACCTATGGGGCCGGCGGACCGAGCCCCTTTCGGTTCGGCGGGGGGCGGAGATCGCGCGAAGAGCAGATCGAGGCGAAGCACACGAGCAGTTTACCCAGCTTCGGAGCTCTCCAGAGAGATAATACTCCTACTGCTGCATGTCTGAGTGTATTGAGTTCTTGCTCGGGAGCGCTGAGTGCTACAGTACACACTAGCTGCTAACGAGACCGAGCGTGAGTGTTTTTCTGCCTTCGAACCCCTCCTTCTACGTTGCGCATGGGCCTCCTTTTATATGCTCAAGGGGTCACCGACAGGTGGCAACGTAGACAAGGGTAAAAATGGAAAGGTGTTGCGGTTGGTACAACTACCTGTACAGTGTATCATACCTAACCCTGATGGCAGGGGACAAAGGCATTAAATGCCCGTCTGCGTCGCCCAAATAGTGCAAAAAGGGACCGTCAGGGACGCCACCGCTTGCCACGATGGCAATCTTGTCAGCGCCGCTTGCCACCGCACACCGCTGGCTGCACAGCCTCCTGCCACGCGCGCCTGGAAAGGTCCCAGGGTGACACGTTGGTGGATGTGCCGGAGCGTGGGTACAGAGTGGTAGCTTGCCGCGGCAAGCGCCTTGCCGCGGTCGTTGTCTTGTCGCGTCCGGAAGCTTGTCGCTCACCGGGCCTCGCCAGGACGCGTAGCGCGTCGCGGCAAGTTCCTTGAGATGCCTTGGTTGGCCTTCCCGGCAAGCTCCTCTTGCCGGGGCCTTGTCTCCTTGGATTGAATACTTTGTTCTTGAATGGCTCCAAAGGAACCACGGAGGACCTTGGCGGTCACCCGGCAAGCCTTGCCGCGGGGTGCTGCGACTGCCCGTGCACAAGTTCGGGATACTAGGGTACCCCTACTCTAGTACACCGACATATTTGTTGCAAAATTGGACCAAATCAATTTTCTAAAATATTAGGACATATTTAATGCTCAATTGACCAAATGGTTGGGTGCCAAAAGTTTTGATACACCTCTCGTGAAAAAGACAAATTCCCGCCGATTCAGTTGGAAGCGGGTCAAATTTGAACTGTAGCTCCCTCGTAGTTTGCTCTTTATTTTTTCTAAAAATCATTTCAAGGTACATAAGTATCTATTTAATCATAGAAACATCAAAAGTTTTCCAAACTTCAACCACTAGCTAGGAACGGTCAAGCCCGCCGTTTTGACCGCATTTTGAAACGGGCATAAAAAATTCAAAAAAAATCAAAAAATTGGAAAACCTCCGCATTGTGTGATCATATGTGACCAAGTTTCCAGAAAAAATAATAAACTTGTAATACGACAATTATTTTAAAAAAGTGTTCTCAGAAATAAGCTATCATTCGTGAAGATTCATGGTTTTCAAGCCAAATGATCAATCTTATGGCCACATTCACGGCATGGTTTGTTCAAATGATCTCATATTGTGCACAAGGGTGCATCTTGGAATTCCAAACAATGTTGCCTAAGGGAGTTTTCATTTTCTTTGCACGGAAAATGCATTTTCCATTTTTCGAGTGCCCGAAATGAGGTTTTTTGTGAAGGACCTACCATATATTTGTTGCAAAATTGGACCAAATCAATTTTTTAAAATATTAGGACATATTTAATGCACAATTGACCAAATGGTTGGGTGCCAAAAGTTTTGATCCACCTCTCGTGAAAAAGACAAATTCCGGCCGATTCAGTTGGAAGCGGGTCAAATTTGAATTGTAGCTGCCTCGTTGTTTGCTCTTTATTTTTTCTAAAAATCATTTCCAGGTACATAAGTATATATTTAATCAGAGAAACGTCAAAAGCTTTCCAAGATTCAACCACTAGCTAGGAATGGTCATTCCCGCCGTTTTGACCGCATTTTGAAACGGGCATAAAAAATTCAAAAAAAAATTAAAAAAATTAGAAAACCTTTGCATTGTTTCATCATATGTGGCCAAGTTACCAGCAGAAATTATAAACTTGTAATACGACAATTATTTTAAAAAAGTGTTCTCAGAAATGAGCTATCATGCGTGAAGATTCATGGCTTTCAAGCCAAATGATCAATCTTATGGCCACATTCATGGCATAGTTTGTTCAAATGATATCATATTGTGCACAAGGGTGCATCTTGGAATTCCAAACAATGTTGCCTAAGGGAGTTTTCATTTTCTTTGCACGGAAAATTCATTTTCCATTTTTCGAGTGCCCGAAATGAGGTTTTTTTTGTGAAGGACCTACCATATATTTGTTGCAAAATTGGACCAGATCAATTTTCTAAAATACTAGGCCATGTTTAATGCACAATTAACAAAATGGTTGGGTGTCAAAAGTTTTGATCCATCTCTGGTGAAAAAGTCAAATTCCCGCCAATTCAGTAGGAAGCGGGTCAAATTTGAAATGCAGCTGCCTCATAGTTTGCTATTTTTTTTCAAAAATCATTTCTAGTTACATAAGTACCTATTTAATCATAAAATACATGGTTTGGTGGCGATACGTCGAGGTATGGACGGTGGCCGAGGGCCCCAACTCGAGAGCGCGTAAACTCGCATGCCCGCCGCGTGGTCACCACGTGACCGTGGCATCGCCATGTGTTCTGGGCGGCCTAGGCATGTCTAGTGGGTTGGGAACTCCCCAAGTAGGTGCTAGGAAGAAAATCACAACATAAGATTCTCACGAGGAGACCGATCGATGCTCAAACATGAATAAGCAACCAAGTGTTTGATTATCGGTACGGGAAATGCACATGGCTAATGGGCATGAGTTTTGGCTGAGGATGATCAGTTACTAAGAAGACCGTCTTCACAAATTTTCAGCTCAAAAAGAGAAGCCTAGGTGGTACTTGGTTTGCAAAGTACCACACTGGACATAAATACGAATGTTGAAGCTAAGCTCAAAATAATGAATGGATTGAGCTGGCATTTGGTGGACGATGGTTATTTGGGCATAGGAAAGCACTGTAGAAAATGGATACTATTTGGACATGCCAAAGTGGTACTTCCTTCACAAAGTGTTTTCTAAACAGAATAGGAAAATGAATATTTTTGAATTATTTTTGAACTAGGCAAGGAAGGTTTTTTTTACATATTTGACGAAGATATGACCCAAAGAATTTATGAGATTTTTTTGGGAATTTTGGGAATGACAGAAATATAGGTTGCTTCACAACCTAGGGCAAAAACTGCCACATGGACATGACACATAGGCAAAACTGATGAGGTGGCGCCTAGTCATAGCAACCCACCACATTTTACAAGGTTATGACCATCTATATTGGTCATGATCAGCTAGAAATAAGGCAGTGGACCTGTGCTATCTGCTTTATGACCATGTCGTGTAAGGAAATTACGACCTTTCTAACCAAAATGGTCGTTATAGTTTAGGGTTTGGAGCCCCCCGAACAGCTTTTGACCAATTGGTCTGAAATGGTCATAGATCTATGACCAATTCTTCCAGGGTCACTGATAGATTGTCACTAGTTGACATATTTCTTGTAGTGACTCCAGAAGGTATTCGGACTTTATAACATATACTAAGCTGAGTAACGCCCTTTATTGTGAACCCTGTATTCCCAGGTACATGCATTAGGCTGTCGTGGAGAAATGCCAAAAACAGCAGTATCCCCTGTGGGTGTAGTACCTGTGGGATGTGTAAGCAACAAGAGACAATAAACAAGGTTTACACAGGGCTTAATCTAAAGAGAAACCTTTGAGCGGGGCCCTGCTGCACGTCTGCGCCTTTGTCTCCATTGTGCCGTGTTCTGGGAGGGTGTCGCACGAATGGTGTCTGTAAAGATAAAAACTCATGTAGAAGAGTATGACATAAGCGTGCGGAAAGTTGGCTATCACTAATGGATAGTGAAAGTGTAAGACAGTGGTCTGTTAATAAGGTCAGGCCGAAAATTGGGCTTTATTAATTATCTATAGCCCCTGGTGTCCTCTATGGGATTACATGTGTGGCGCCTAGATAAGATTTATCTAGGCTGCCAGACTCGTCTAACCGTGTCCGTGGTCTTAACGACCAGTCATGTTTTCAGGTATTAGAGGCCACTTAGAGTCCGGCGACTGGAGCCGTCGCATACTCTTCCGCGCGTAAGGAACGCTATGTGTTTCCGTTAATGGTGATGATGCCACGTGGACCGGGCATCTTGAGTTTAAGGTAGGCGTAGTGCGGTACTGCGTTGAAGCGGGCGAAGGCCGTTCTCCCAAGCAATGCATGATAGCCGCTTTGGAGTGGGGCGATGGTGAAGAGTAGTTCTTCGCTTCTGGAGTTGCCTGGGGAACTGAATGTTACCTCCAGTACGAGGGAGCCCCTGCAGTGGGCTTCGACGCCTGGTATCACCCCTTCAAAGGTGGTGTTACTGTGGCTGATTCTGGATGGGTCTATCCCCATCCCGCGGATAGTGTCCTGGTATATTAGATTAAGACTACTACCGCCGTCCATGAAGACGTGAGTAAGATGGTATCCATCGATTATTGGGTCGACCACCAAGGCAGCTGATCCTTCGTGCCGAATACTAGTTGGGTAGTCCCTATGATCAAACGTGATCGGGTAAGCCGACCAGTGGTTAAGTTTGGGTGCGATGGGCTCTATAGCGTATGCATCTCTGAGCGCGCATTCGCGCCTTCTCGTGGATATGTGAGTCGCGTGGATCATGTTTACTGTTTTTACCTCTGGCGGGAATTTTTTCTGTCCCCCAGTGTTCGGCTGGCGAGGCTCATCCTCGTCTTCACTTGGTGTTTCCCTTCCCTTGTGTTCGGCATTTAATTTGCTGGCCTGCTTGAAGATCCAACATTCTCTATGAGTGTGGTTCGCAAGTTTTTTCGGGGGTGCCATGAATTTGGCACAGTTTGTCCAGGACTTTGTTCAGGTCGGACTGTCCCTCTTTTCCGCCTTTAAATGGCTTCTTTTGTTGACCGGGTCGAGAGCCCCTAAATCCAGCGTTGACCATTGTGTTGTCCAGACTTTCTTCCTTGTTTTGACGTTTGTTTTTATTGCGCCGTGGCTTCCCGTTGCCATCCCTGATTTCGGATGTACTTGGGTCGCTGGTGCCTTTACGGGCCAACCAGCTATCTTCGCCTGCGCAAAATTGGGTCATAAGGTTTGTTAGGGCTTCCATTGTCCTCGACTTTTCTTGGCCGAGGTGTCTGGCGAGCCATTCGTCTCGGATGCTGTGCTTGAAGGCCGCTAGGGCTTCAGCATCCAGACAATCGACGATTTGATTCTTCTTAGTGAGGAATCTGTTCCAAAGCTTACGGGTGGACTCTCCGGGCTGTTGAATTATATGACTTAATTCGTCCGCATCCGGAGGCCGGACATAGGTCCCTTGAAAATTGGCCCTGAAAGCATCCTCGAGTTCCTCCCAACTTCCAATTGAATTTTCGGGGAGGCTCTTCAACCAGTGTCAAGCTAGTCCTTTCAACTTGAGGGGAAGGTATTTGATGGCGTGGAGGTCATCCCCACGAGCCATGTGGATATGTAGGATAAAATCCTCGATCCAGACCCCTGGGTCTGTCGTTCCGTCGTATGCCTCTATGTTCATAGGTTTAAAACCCTGTGGAACTTCATGGTCCAGCACCTCTTCGGTGAAGCACAGGGGGTGAGCAGCCTCTCTGTATCTGGACGTGCTATGGCATGCCATCGGCTGTTGTGGTGTCCGGTGCTGGTTCCGAACTGGTATCCGATCGATATGATTGTTTTGGTGACCATAGTCCTGCGCCGGGGTGTGTCCTTTAGATCCATAGATGGACCTAGTTGCGCCGGCCTTTTTATCCAGGAGCTCGCATAAATCATGTGCGACATCGGTAGCTGCTCTATTGCGGTTACGAAGTGGTTTGTCCGGCCTCCTGGCCATATTGTTCTTTGGTGGAACGGCCTCGTCGTTGAATTCTGGTAGCAGCTTGCATTTTGGATAGCTCTTTGTTTGGCGATCGTCGCCGTACTTTTCTTCAGTGCCTAGCACTTTATTCCATCTGCGATTGAGTGTTTCCTGTGCGGCCTTAAGCCTTTGCTTCTGCTTCTTTAGACTTCTCGCAGTGGCCATAAGCCTTCTGTGGAGGTTATCTCATTCCAAGCGTGTTTCCGGGATAATGAATGCATCATCGTCCGGACTGTGCTCTTGTCCCGGGGCAGTTTGATTAGTTCGTCCCTCGGGATCATTGTGATCAGGCGCCTGCTCCGAGCTGTGTTCGGCGTGACCTGGCTCGTCCTGCTCCCTTGCTGGGTCAATATGGTCGTTGTTGCCTTCGGAGTTGACTGGTGTGTCGATCTTTCTAGCGCTGTTATCGCTATTTTTACTGTTGCTGGACTTGGAGCGGCGTCTACGCCGTCATTTTGGCTTTTGCCTGGGGGTTTTGTCCTCCGGTTTGTCGCCGTCGTCCTCCTTAGGATTATCCACCATGTATATATCGTATGACGAGGTGGCAGTCCAGCGCCCCGTTGGTTCTGAATCGTCTCCTGCGCCGACGTCCATACCGTCGGTATCATCGGAGTCGAGGTCAAGCATGTCTGATACATTGTCGACAGTGGCTATGAAGTGGGTGGTGGGTGGGAAACGGATTTCTTTGTCGCCTTCTTCCCCTTTGAGCCAAACATAGTTCGGCCAGGAGTCTCCTAACAAAGAGAGAGACTTTAATGAGTTCAGCATGTCGCCAAAGGGCGAGCACTGGAAGATATCCGCAGTGGTGAACTCCATTACCGAAATCCAACCAGATTTGACGGACTCGGGAGTGCGCGGACTAGAACCTATAGCCGGATACGAGTCCGGGGGTCCGGCGTCACAGGCTTCCTTAGGGGTGAAGCCTGTGTTCGGCTCTACCGCCAATGAGTGTGCGGCCTCTGGGGTGGGGTCCATCCACCCGTCCTCGGGCGACGCAATATGCTTCGGATTTAGGTCCGGGGCCCTGTAGGGGCGATATCCCGAGCATTGTCCGACAGCAGGTCTAAGCCGTGCTCATCGTGACTGTCCGGCGCCCCTGGCGCAGGCCCGAATCAGTTGAAGATCAAATCTCCATGGATATCGGCCGTGTAGTTCAAGTTTCCGAACCTGACCTGGTGCCCAGGGGCGTAGCTGTCGATCTGCTCCAGATGGCCAAGCGAATTGGCCCGCTGTGCGAAGCCACCGAACATGAAGATCTGTCCGGGGAGAAAAGTCTCACCCTGGACCATGTTGTTGTTGATGATTGAAGTAGCCATCGAGCCTTGCAGCGACGACACAGAGGAACTCCCAATGAAAGCACCAATGTCGGTGTCAAAACCGGCGGATCTCGGGTAGGGGGTACCGATCTATGCGTCTAAGGCTAATGGTAACAGGAGGCAAGGGACACTATGTTTTACCCAGGTTCGGGCCCTCTCGATGGAGGTAAAACCCTGCTTCCTGCTTGATTGATATTGATGGTATGGGTATTACAAGAGTTGATCTACCACGAGATCGTAGAGGCTAAACCCTAGAAGCTAGCCTATGATGATTATGATTGTCTCTCTAAGGACTAAACTCTCCGGTTTATATGGACACCGAAGAGGGCTAGGGTTTACATGGAGTCGGTTACAAAGAAGGAAATATCATATCCGGATCGCCAAGCTTGTCTTCCATGCAAAGGAGAGTCCCATCCGGACACGGGACGAAGTCTTGAGTCTTGTATCTTTACGGTCCAACAGTCCGGCCAAAGTATATAGTCCGGCTGTCCGGATACCCCCTAATCCAGGACTCCCTCACCCGCCACGAGCCTCAACACTCATCGGTTCGCATACATTGGTATGTATTATTTCCAATAAGTCATTAGCTCGTTCCGTTGTTCCGGAGAACGGAGTTTTAGTCATCTTGCCCATGAGGCACAGTTCGCAAGTATCAAATGATTCATAATCAAGTGATTCCAGAAGTCTGTCTGCATGGAGTTTCTTCATGCGCTTTACACCGATATGACCTAAATGGTGGTGCCACAAATATGTTGCAGTATCATTATCAACTTTGTATCTTTTGGCATCAATATTATGAATATGTGTATCACCACGATCAAGATTCAACAGAAATAGACCACTCTTCAAGGGTGCATGACCATAAAAGATATTACTCATATAAATAGAACAACCATTATTCTCTGATTTAAATGAATAACCGTCTGTCATTAAGATCCAGATATAATGTTTATGCTCAACGCTAGCACCAAATAACAATTATTCAGGTCTAAAACTAATCCCGAAGGTAGATGTAGAGGTAGCGTGCCGACGGCGGTCACATCGACCTTGGAACCATTCCCGATGTGCATCGTCACCTCGTCCTTAGCCAATCTTCGTTTAATCCGTAGTCCCTGTTTTGAGTTACAAATATGAGCAACCGAACCGGTATCAAATACCCAGGCACTACTACGAGAATTAGTAAGGTACACATCAATAACATGTATATCAAATATACCTTTGTTCACTTTGCCATCCTTCTTATCCGCCAAATACTTGGGGCAGTTTCGCTTCCAGTGACCAGTACCTTTGCAGTAGAAGCACTCAGTTTCAAGATTGGGTCCAGCTTTGGGTTTCTTCCCGGGAGTGATAACTGCTTTCCATTCTTCTTGAAGTTCCTCCTATTTCCCTTGCCCTTTTTCTTGAAACTAGTGGTCTTGTTAACCATCAACACTTGATGCTCCTTCTTGATTTCTACCTCCGCAGCTTTGAGCATTGCAAAGAGCTCGGGAATAGTTTTCTCCATCCCTTGCATATTATAGTTCATCACAAAGCCTTTATAGCTTGGTGGAGGTGACTGAAGAACTCCGTCAATGACAGAATCATCTGGAAGATTTACTCCCAGCTGAGTTAAGTGATTATGATATCCAGACATTCTGAGTATGTGTTCACTAGAAGAACTGTTCTCCCCCATCTTGCAGCTATAGAACTTGTTGAAGACTTCATATCTCTCAACTAGGGGCCTTTTCTTGAAATATTAGCTTCAACTCCTGGAACATCTCATATGGTCCATGACGTCCAAAACATTTTTGAAGTCCTGATTCTAAGTCATAAAGCATGGCACACTGAACTATCGAGTAGTCATCAACGCGCGACTACCAGGCATTCACAATGTCTGCAGTTGCTGGGGGCTGGCACACCTAGCGGTGCATAAAGGACATAATTCTTCTGTGCAACAATGAGGATAATCCTCAAGTTACGAACCCAGTCCGTGTAGTTGTTACCATCATCTTTCAACTTAGCTTTCTCTAGGAATGCATTAAAATTCAAGGGGACGGTAGCGGCCATTGATCTACAACATAGATATGCAAAAACTATCAGGACTAAGTTCATGATAAATTAAGTTCAATTAATCATATTACTTAAGAACTCCCACTTAGATAGACATCCCTCAAGTCATCTAAATGATACATGATCCAAATCAACTAAACCATGTCCGATCATCACGTGAGATGGAGTAGTCATTAATGCTGAACATCTCTATGTTGATCATATCTACTATATGATTCACGTTCGACCTTTCAGTCTCTAGTGTTCCGAGGCCATGCTGTACATGCTAGGCTCGTCAACTTTAACCTGAGTATTCTGCATGTGCAAAACTGGCTTGCACCCGTTGTATGAGAATGTAGAGTCTATCACACTCGATCATAATGTGCTGTCTCAGCACGAAGAACTTTCGCAACGGTGCATACTTAGGGAAAATACTTATACCTTGAAATTTTAGTTAAGGGATCATCTTATAATTCTACCGCCGTACTAAGCAAAATAAGATGCCTAAAGATAAACATCACATGCAATCAAAATATGTGACATGATAGGGCCATAATCATCTTGTGCTTTTGATCTCTGTCTCCAAAGCAACGTCATGATCTCCGTCATCACCGGCTTGACACCTTGATCTCCATCGTAGTGTCATGGTCGTCTCGCCAGCTGTTGCTTCTACGACTATCGCTACCGCTTAGTGATAAAGTAAAGCAATTACATGGTGTTTGTCTTTCATATAATAAAGCGACAACCATAAGGCTCATGCCAGTTGCCGATAACTTTTACAAAACATGATCATCTCATACAACAACGTATATCACATCATGTCTTGACCATATCACATCACAACATGCCCTGCAAAAACAAGTTAGACGTCCTCTACTTTGTTGTTGCAAGTTTTACATGGCTGCTACGGGCTTCTAGCAAGAACTGTTCTTACCTACGGCACAAAACCACAACGGTGATTTATCAAGTTTGCTATTTTAACCTTCAACAAGGACCGTCCGCAGTCAAATTTGATTCAACTAAAGTTGGAGATACAGGCACCCGTCAGCCACCCTTATTGAAAACTAGTTGCATGTCTATCGGTGGAACCGGTCTCATGAATGTGGTCATGTAAGGTTGGTCCGGGCCGCTTCATCCAACAATTCCTTCGAATCAAAATAAGACATTGGTGGTTGATACGTCTCCAACGTATCTATAATTTTTGATTGTTCCATGCTATTATATTACCCCTTTTGGATGTTTATGGGCTTTATTTTACACATTTATATCATTTTTGGGACTAACCTACTAACCGGAGGCCCAGCCCGTATTGCTGTTTTTTTGCCTATTTCAGTATTTCGAAGAAAAGAAATATCAAACGGAGTCCAAATGGAATGAAACCTTTGGGAGCGTGATTTTTGGAACGAACGTGATCCAGAGGACTTGGAGTGCAAGTCAAGAATCAGCCGAGGCCTCCACGAGATAGGAGGGCGCGCCCCCTATCTCATGGGCCCCTTGGGCGGCCACCGACGTACTTGATCCTCCTATATAAGCCTATGTACCCCGAAAACATCCAGGGAGCCAACAAAACACAATTTCCACCGCCGTAACCTTATGTATCCGTGAGATCCCATCTTGGAGCCTTCATCGGCATTCTGCCGGAGGGGGAATCGACCATGGAGGGCTTCTACATCAACACCATAGCCCCTCCGATGAGTTGTGAGTAGTTTACCACAGACCTTCGGGTCCATAGTTATTAGCTAGATGGTTTCTTCTCTCTTTTTGGATCTCAATACAATGTTCTCCCCCTCTCTTGTGGAGATCTATTCGATGTAAACTCTTTTTGCAGTGTGTTTGTTGAGATCCGATGAATTGTGGGTTTATGATCAAGTTTATCTATGAGAAATACTTGAATCTCATCTGAATTCTTTTATGTATGATTGAGTTATCTTTGCAAGTCTCTTCGAACTATCAGTTTGGTTTGGCCTACTAGATTGATCTTTCTTGCCATGGGAGAAGTGCTTAGCTTTGGGTTCAATCTTGCGGTGTCCTTACCCAGTGACAGAAAGGGTTGCAAGGCACGTATTGTATTGTTGCCATCGAGGATAAAAAGATGGGGTTTATATCATATTGCATGAGTTTATCCCTCTACATCATGTCATCTTGCTTAAAGCGTTACTCTGTTCTTATGAACTTAATACTCTAGATGCAGGCAGGAGTCGGTCGATGTGTGGAGTAATAGTAGTAGATGCAGGCAGGAGTCGGTCTACTTGTCACGGACGTGATTCCTATATACATGATCATGCCTAGATAATCTCATAATTATTCGCTTTTCTATCAATTGCTCGACAGTAATTTGTTCACCCACCGTAATACTTATGCTATCTCGAGAGAAGCCTCTGGTGAAACCTATGGCCCCCGGGTCTATCTCTTATCATATTTGCTTTCAATCTAGTTTTATTTGCATCTATATTATAAAATAGCAAAAATATATTTATCTTATCATACTATCTCTATTAGATCTCACATTCGCAAGTGGCCGTGAAGGGATTGACAACCCCTTTATTGCGTTGGTTGCGAGTTCTTTGTTTGTTTGTGTAGGTGCGTGGGACTTTTGAGGAGCCTCCTACTGGATTGATACCTTGGTTCTCAAAAACTGAGGGAAATACTTACACTACTATTGCTGCATCACCCTTTCCTCTTCAAGGAAAACCAACGCAAGCTCAAGACGTAGCAAGAAAGATTTCTGGCGCCGTTGCCGGGGAGGTCTTCGCTCAAGTCAAGACATACCAAGTACCCATCACAAACTCATCTCCCTCGCATTTACATTATTTGCCATTTGCCTCTCGTTTTCTTCTCCCCCACTTCACCCTTGCCGTTTTTATTCGCCCTCTCTTTCCCAATCTCCTCTCTCTCTTTCGCTTGCCTTTTTCTATTTTCTTGTGTGCCTGTTTGTCCTTATGGCTTTGCCTAAGGGTTCCGACCACCTTCTTAGAAGGTTGGAAGATATTGAATCAAATATTAGAAGCTTTATGAATTTGCAATTTGAGCATAATAATTTCTTCAGAAAAGAGCTTAAGGAACAAAAAGGTTTTTTGGTTTTATGAACAAAGAGCTTGATGATATGAATAAAGAATTTTATGGTCTGAACTCTCAAATTGCCCCGCTTGAAGATGCTATAGCCAAAATTTCTGATAAGCAAGCCACCTTAGTCAATAAGATGGCCGCTAAACCAGAAAAGTTAGATGAAAATAGAAATTTTGGGACTCCTTCTAAGGTTGTATTTCCTTGTTTCAATTCGTTGTTAATTCTCCTCACGCTTATAGTCAAAATAAAGCTTTTAGCAAACATATCGTTGATGCCTTGATGCAATCTTATGATGAAAAACTTAATTTGGAAGTTTCTATACCTAGAAAACTTAATGATGAGTGGGAACCTACTATAAATATTAGAATTAAAGATCATGAGTGTTTTGCTTTATGTGATTTGGGTGCTAGTGTTTCCACGATTCCGAAAACTTTATGTGATATTCTAGGTTTCCATGATCTTGATGATTGCTCTTTAATTTTGCACCTTGCGGATTCCACCATTAAAAAGCCAATGGGAAGGATCAATGATGTTCTAATTGTTGCAAATAGAAATTTGGTGCCCGTAGATTTTACCGTTCTTGATATAGATTGCAATCTTTCTTGCCCTATTATTCTTGGTAGACCTTTCCTTAGAACGATTGGCGCATTATTGATATGAAGGAAGGGAATATTAGATTCCAATTTCCATTAAAGAAAGTCATGGAGCACTTTCCAAGAAAGAAAGTCAAATTACCTTATGAATCTATCATGCGAGCTACTTATGAATTTAGTGCCAAAGATGACACTACTTAGATCTATCTTCGTTTTTATGCCTAGCTAGGGGCGTTAAATGATAGCGCTAGTTGGGAGGCAACCCAATTTTCTTTGTGTTTTTTTGTTTTTGTTCCTGTTTAGTAATAAACCTTGCATCTACCTCTTGTTTAGATGTGTTTTTATCTTTTAATTAGTGTTTGTGCCAAGTAGAACCTATAGGATAACCTATGATGATAGTTGATTTGATTCTGCTGAAAAATAGAAACTTTGCACGCACGAATTTAGTTTTGTTAAATCACAGAAACGTGCTTTTGCGTTGATGCTTTTTGCTGGTGATCAATAGACAAATTGTCCAGGACTTCCTATTTTGGTAGGATATTTATAGTTCCAGAAGTTTGCGTTAGTTACAAATTGCTACAGACTGTTTTGTTTTTGACAGATTCTGTTTTTCGTGCGTTGTTTGCTTATTTTGATGCATCTATGGCTAGTAAAACAGTTTATAAACCATAGAGAAGTTGTAATACAGTAGGTTTAACACCAAAATAAATAAAGAATGAGTTCATTAAAGTACCTTATGTGGTGGTTTTGTTTTCTTTCACTAACGGAGCTTATAAGATTTCTTGTTGAGTTTTGTGTTGTGAAGTTTTCAAGTTTTGCGTAAAGCTTTTATGGACTATGGAATAAGGAGTGTCAAGAGCCTAAGCTTGTGGATTCCCATGGCACCCCAAGATATTCAAGGATATCCAAAAGCCTAAGCTCCGGGGCATCCCCTCTTTCATCTTCATTCATTGGTAACTTTACTTGGAGCTATATTTTTATTCGCCACATGATATGTGTTTTGCTTGGAGCGTCGTGTATTATATTAGTCTTTGGTTTTTAGTTTACCACAATCATCCTTGCTGTACACACCTTTTGGTAGAAGCCTACTTGATTAGAATTTGCTAGAATACTCTATGTGCTTCACTTATATCTTTTGAGCTTGATAGTTTTTGCTCTAATACTTCACATATATTTTTTAGAGCATGGTGGTGTCTTAATTTTGAAGAAATTGCTAGTCTCTCATGCTTCATTTATATCTTTTTGAGAGTATTTTAGAACATCATGGTATTTGCTATGGTTACAAAGTTGGTCCTAGAATGATGAGCATCCAAGTTGGGTATAATAAAAACTATCATAGAAAAAGAATTGGATGCTATGATCAATATGATGCTTGATAATTGTTTTGAGATATGGAGGTAGTGATATTAGAGTCATGCTAGTTGAGGTGATTATGAAAAATACTTGTGTTGAGGGTTGTGATTCCCGTAGCATGCACATATGGTGAACCGCTTTGTGATGAAGTTGGAGCACAATTTTATTTATTGATTGTCTTCCTTATGAGTGGCAGTCGGGGACGAGCGATGGTCTTTTCCTACCAATCTATCCCACTAGGAGCATGCGCATAGTGCTTTGGTTTTTGATGACTTCTAGATTTTTGCAACAAGTATATGAGTTCTTTTGAGTAATGTTGAGTCCATGGATTATACGCACCTCACCCTTCCACTATTGCTAGCCTCTCTTGTACTACACAACTTTCGCCGGTACCATACACCCACCATATACCTTCCTCAAAACAGCCACTATACCTACCTATCATGGCATTTCCATAGCCATTCCAAGATATATTGCCATGCAACTTTCCATCGTTCCGTTCATATGACATGCATTACTTTTGTCATATTGCTTTTTGCATGATCATGTAGTTGACATTGTATTTGTGGCAAGGCCACCTTCATAATTTTCATACATGTTGCTCTTGATTCATTGCATATCCCAGTACACCGCCGGAGGCATTCATATAGAGTCATATCTTGTTCTAGATTTGAGTTGTATTTCTTGAGTTGTAAATCCATAAAAGTGTGACGATCTTCATTATTAGAGTATTGTCCTAGTGAGGAAAGGATGATGAACACTATGATTCCCCCACAAGTTGGGATGAGACTTCGGACTTTACAAAAAGAAAAAAAGAGAAAGGCCAAAAAGAAAAAAAGAAGGCCAAAGAAAAAAATAAAAAAAGAGAAAAAGAAAAAAAATAAATGAGAGAAAAAGAGAGAAGGGACAATGCTACTATCTCTTTTTCCACACTTGTGCTTCAAAGTAGCACCATGATCTTCATGATATAGAGTCTCATATGTTGTCACTTTCATATACTAGTGGGAATTTTTCATTATAGAACTTGGCTTGTATATTCCAATGATGGGCTTCCTCAAAAGTGCCCTAGGTCTTCGTGAGCAAGCAAGTTGGATGCACACCCACTTAGTTTCTTTTGTTGAGCTTTCATATATTTATAGCTCTAGTGCATCCATTGCCTGGCAATCCCTACTCACTCACATTGATATCTATTAATGGGCATATCCATAGCCCGTTGATACGCCTAGTTGATGTGAGACTATCTTCTCCTTTTTTGTCTTCTCCACAACCACCATTCTACACCATATATAGTGCTATGTCCATGGCTCACGCTCATGTATTGCGTGAAAGTTGAAAGAGTTTGAGATTATTAAAGTATGAAACACTTGCTTGGCTTGTCATCGGGGTTGTGCATGATTAAATACTTTGTGTGATGAAGATAGAGCAACAGTCAGACTATATGATTTTGTAGGGATAACTTTCTTTGGCCATGTTATTTTGAGAAGACATGATTACTTTGATTAGTATGCTTGAAGTATCACCATTTTCATGTTAATATGAACTTTTATTTTGTATCATTTGGATCTGAACATTCATGCCACAATAAAGAAAATTACATTGAGAATTATGCTAGGTAGCATTCCACATCAAAAGTTTCTTTTTTATCATTTACCTACTCGAGGACGAGCAGGAATTAAGCTTGGGGATGCTTGATACGTCTCCAACGTATCTATAATTTTTGATTGTTCCATGCTATTATATTACCCCTTTTGGATGTTTATGGGCTTTATTTTACACATTTATATAATTTTTGGGACTAACCTACTAACCGGAGGCCCAACCCGTATTGCTGTTTTTTTGTGCCTATTTTCAGTATTTCGAAGAAAAGGAATATCAAACGGAGTCCAAACGTAATGAAACCTTCAGGAGCATGATTTTTGGAACGAATGTGATCTAGAGGACTTGAAGTACAAGTCATGAAGCAGCCGAGGCCTCCACGAGATAGGAGGGCCCCCCTATAGGCGCGCCCCCTGTCTCGTGGGCCCCTCGGGCGGCCACCGACGTACTTCTTCCTCCTATATAAGCCTGCGTACCCCGAAAACATCCAGGGAGTCAACGAAACACAATTTCCACTACCGTAACCTTCTGTATCCGCGAGATCCCATCTTGGAGCCTTCGCCGACGTTCTGACGGAGGGGGAATCGACCATGGAGGGCTTCTACATCAACACCATAGCCCCTCCGATTAGTTGTGAGTAGTTTACCACAGACCTTCGGGTCCATAGTTATTAGCTAGATGGCTTCTTCTCTCTTTTTGGATCTCAATACAATGTTCTCCCCCTCTCTTGTGGAGATCTATTCGATGTAAACTCTTTTTGCGGTGTGTTTGTCGAGATCCAATGAATTGTGGGTTTATGATCAAGTTTATCTATGAGAAATATTTGAATCCCCTCTAAATTCTTTTATGTATGATTGAGTTATCTTTGCAAGTCTCTTCGAATTATCAGTTTGGTTTGGCCTACTAGATTGATCTTTCTTGCCATGGGAGAAGTGCTTAGCTATGGGTTCAATCTTGCGGTGTCCTTACCCAGTGACAGAAAGGGTTGCAAGGCACGTATTGTATTGTTGCCATCGAGGATAAAAAGATGGGGTTTATATCATATTGCATGAGTTTATCCCTCTACATCATGTCATCTTGCTTAAAGCGTTACTCTGTTCTTATGAACTTAATACTCTAGATGCAAGCAGGAGTCGGTCGATGTGTGGAGTAATAGTAGTAGATGTAGGCAGGAGTCGGTCACTTGTTCACGCACGTGATGCCTATATACATGATCATGCCTAGATAATCTCATAATTATTTGCTTTTCTATCAATTGCTCGACAGTAATTTGTTCACCCACCGTAATACTTATGCTATCTCGAGAGAAGCCTCTAGTGAAACCTATGGCCCCCGGGTCTATGTCTTATCATATTTGCTTTCAATCTACTTTTATTTGCATCTTTACTTTTTGCATCTATATTATAAAATGCCAAAAATATATTTATCTTATCATACTATCTCTATTAGATCTCACTTTCGCAAGTGGCCGTGAAGGGATTGACAACCCCTTTATTGTGTTGGTTGAGAGTTCTTTGTTTGTTTGTGTAGGTGCGTGGGACTTTTGAGGAGCCTCCTACTGGATTGATACCTTGGTTCTCAAAAACTGAGGGAAATACTTACGCTACTATTGCTGCATCATCCTTTCCTCTTCATCGAAAACAAATGCAAGCTCAAGACGTAGCAGTGGTAAGAAGTATGATGATCACCGCCCATAACTCTTTGTGTTCTACTCGTGCATATCATCTATGCATAAACCTAGCTCTGATACCACTATTGGGAAACTTAGCATGCAATTTCAAAAAAAATCCTATGCTCACGCAAGATCTATCTAGGAGATGCATAGCAACCAGAGGGGGAGAGTGTGTCCAACATACCCTCATAGACGTAAAGGGGAAGCGTTTGCTAACACGGTTGATGTAGTTGAACTTCTTCTCATACCAACCGATCAAGTACCAAACACACGACACCTCCAAGTTCTGCACACGTTCAGCATGCTGACGTCCCTCGAGCTCTTGATCCAACAAAGAGTCGAGGAAGTAGATGAGTTCCGTCAACACGATGGCGTGGTGACGGTGATGGTGATGTGATCTACGCAGGGCTTTGCCTAAGCACTGTGAGAATATGACCGGAGGCGTAAACTATGGAGGGGGGCGCCGCACACAGCTAGGAATAGTTGATTTTGTGTTCAAGGCGCCCCCTCCCCATGTATATAAAGGAGGGAGGGGGGAGGGAGCCAGCCCTAGGTGTGCCCAAGTAGGAGGAATCCTACTTGGGCTCCTAGTTGGATTTGGCCCCCCTTTCCTTTACCGGAAGGGGAAAGAGGGGAAGAGAGGGGGGGAGAAGGAAAGAGGGGGCCCCGCCCCTCCTCCTAATCCTATTCGGCCTCCTTCCTTGGGGGGGGGGGGGCACCCCTCTGTGGGCTGGTGTGCTCCCTCCTAAGGCCCATATGGCCCATATCTTCCCCCGGGGGTTCCGGTAACCCACCCGATACTCTGATATGTACCCAATACATTCCCGAAAACTTCCGGTGTCCGAATACTTCATCCAATATATCAATATTTACCTCTCGACCATTTCTAGACTCCTCGTCATGTCCGTGATCTCATGCGGGACCTCCGAACAACATTCGGTCACCAAACCACATAACTCATATAATACAAATCGTCCTCTATTAAGTGTGCGGACCCTACGGGTTCGAGAACTATGTAGGCATGACCGAGACACCTCTTCGGTCAATAACCAATAGCGGAACCTGGATGCTCATATTGGCTCCCACATATTCTACAAAGATCTTTATTGGTCGAACCATTATGACAACATACGTTATTCCCTTTGTCATTGGTATGTTACTTACCCGAGATTCGATCGTTGGTATCTTCATTCCTAGTTCAATCTCGTTAACGGCAAGTCTCTTTACTCGTTCCGTAATGCATCATGCCGCAACTAACTCATTAGTCACATTGCTTGCAAGGCTTATTATGATGTGCATTACTGAGAGGGCCAGAGATACCTCTCCGATACTCGGAGTGACAAATCCTGATCTCGATCTATGCCAACCCAACAAACACCTTCAGAGATACCTTTAGAGCATCTTTATAATCACCCAATTACGTTTGTGACGTTTGGTAGCACACAAGGCATTCCTTCGTATCTGGGAGTTGCATAATCTCATAGTCGGAGGAATATGTATTTGACAAGAAGAAAGCAGTAGCAATAAAACTGAATGATCATTATGATAAGCTAACGGATGGAGCTTGTCCATCACATCATTCTCCTAATGATGTGATCCCGTTCATCATATGGCAACACATGTCT